>OY755202.1:19788375-19963375 GCA_963576765.1 Draba incana
AGTTTTCGGAAGATTTCCGTTTTCCCGCCAGAAAGCCCAGAATGTTTGCAATTGAGCCCATGCCGACTTTAGTACCTATAAATACTTATTTTCAGCCATTGTTTAGGCTATGCTTTATTTTACTTAGAGATTTTTATACTAGGGATTTATTATTCATGAATCCCTAGTTAGGTTTTAGGGTTTTTCAAAGGTTTAATGAAGAGTTGTAGAGTTTAATTACTATTGGGATTTGCATCATATTTATTTATATTTTTCACCTTGATTGCATTAACTCTGATTTAGCGCGGAATTGGATATCTTAGGTTGTTTAATAGATGAGACATCATTATTGAATTACCTGAATTGATTCATAGGTGAGCAAGGATTTGATTTGCAACGACAGTTGGCTTTGAATCCTTGTGAACAATCGAACCTAATTTTTAATGCTTGTTTAGATCAATTTGATTTCGCAACGACAGTTGGATGTCTAGGGTTTAAACATAGATAGTATTTGCAACGGCAGTTGATTTACTTTACAACAGTGTTTCGAGTTCTAGAATTGCACTTCATCAATCCCAATAGTAACTTTATTTTGCAACTTGGATTTATTCCTGCAAATTCCCTAAAGGCTTAGCACTTCTCTTTTATTGAATTTTAAGTTAAAAATAATCCTGACGTACTGTTTCTGCAATTGTTTTATTTACATGTTTTCTGTTTAGCATAATCTGAACCCTATTAATCTATTGTGCAGTCTGATTCCCTGTGGATTCGATACCTTAAGTACTATTGTGATCTCTTAATTTGAGAGAGTAGTTCAATGGAAATTTGAGCATATTAGTGTAGGAATGCCAAAACGATGGTTTGAGGACACCAGAGGAGTAATGTGATCTCACTCAACGTTTGAGGGAAGCATATAAGGATGAAGAGGATTATTGGCAACAAAAAAGTCGCATGAAAATGTATAAGGGGGAGGGGGGTGTAACACCCGCTTTTTTTTTTTAAAAGCGGAAATTCCACAACATTAAATTCATAAAAAGTTAATCAATAACCAAACAATCAATCCGATTTCGAAAGATAATAAATGCTAGCAACCTAACCGGGTTCACTAGACTTAGACAAAAGCATAAAACAAAGCAATCCTAATCATCCTCCTCCCTAAAGCCATGATTCTTCGGTCACACTTTTCTTTTTCCTTTACCTGCAACACAATTCGGAAAAACGAGTTGCGTAAGTATTACATAAATACTTAGTGAGAACGGTACTACAGACTAATACGGAATAGCAAGATTATTAATAACAAATGATTTAAAAGTTTCACACCTGAAATACAAGGGTGTCGATCGACACGTCGCACGGTGTCGATCGACGCATCATTTTAACTCATGTCGATCGACACGTCGCACGGTGTCAATCGACGCAACAAAAGATCTAGTGTCGATCGACACACCGCACGGTGTCGATCGACACGACATTCGCAGAAACAGATCAGATTACAAAAATCACACCAATGACGATTTCAATCAACCATTTCGACTCAATCACGATTCACACACAAACCAACCATAAAATCATCACACAAACTCCTAAATCACCCTATTATCAATTCCCTAGCCATTCCGAGTCCACGGTCGCGCACTCACCTCGAGATTTCGACGAAACGACGAAGAACGCGAAGAACGACGGACTGACAGAATGAAAACGGCGAATCTCCCACTGGAAATCACCCACACACGGCTCCAAGGAAATCTCTACGGAAGGAGGATCTCACGAGAACGAGAAAACACCGAACGGATTCACGAAACCTCCAAATCACTCAACTCTTTTCTCTTCTCTCTCCCTCTGCGTATTCTTCTGCGAATACGGCCCCTAAATACGTAGAGACGTATTTATACGGAACCCTAGGCTCCCTAACCGAATCAAATCAAAACGAATCAAAAAATAACCCTAATTCTGATTTTTAACCCGTGTCGATCGACAGACACGAACTGTGTCGATCGACATGGACCTCTCTGCCCAAAATCTCGAAAAGACAACACTTAGTGTCGATCGACACGCAACTCCTGCGTCGATCGACACCCACCAAAAAGCACGTTTTTGGTTCACGGGTGTTACAATTCTCCCCCACTAAACTGGATTCGACCTCGATTCCCAAAACACGAGTCTACCCGAGACTCCACTCTGGCCAACACCGGCCAAACTGCTAGAGATTTACACAAAAATCTCAATACTCCACAACTAACCCACCCCAAACACGCGTTTCTAGACATTTATTACGATGAACTTATCACACCACACACACACGCTAGAGAACCCACCGTCCCTTCGAGAGAACCACCGTCTCTCAGCACTATAGAGGAAACCACCGTCCCAATATAGGCTCTCCGTACTATAAAGGAACCACTATCCCAGTATCAGTACATAGGAAACCACTGTCTCCTGGAGAGTACCACCGTCTCTCCACAGGTATACAGGAACCACCGTCCCGATACCAACTCTGGAAAACCACCGTCTCCAGGTCATGAGTCATCCGTAATAAACTCTGTAATGCCTACCCGCAACAATAACCAAATATAAGAGAACGCGCAAGGCCCCTAGCCTGAAATACCAAATGCAATGTTTACTAATCCTGACTAGGTCTGACCAATTGATTGCACAACAATCAAACAAGAACATGTACAACCAGCTGTAGACCCAGAATTGGATCGATCGATTGTGCAACAATCAAACAAGAACATGCACAACCAAGACACTACACCCGGCATCCCGGTCATCAAAACCGAACGCACAAGAATATCATCAAGGTCTGAATTCTGTTCCATCCTCATGCCACGATCAGCTTTCGATTACTCATACTTACCGTCATCATCACACTCTCAGGACGTCTCCTTCGAGGTAACGATGACGATGCCACTCCACTCTCAGGACGTCTCCCTCAAGCTCTGGCCCTATCTAGGAAAATATTTCCTTTAGAGTAATCAACACATACGCGAACAAGGATCCGAAACAAGAATACCTCCCTTGATAACACACGCAACAAGCAAAAACCTAAACTAACAAACAACTCTACGCCTACTGAACACTTGGCCACACCACCGGCTTCCCAGAAGATCTGAACCACAACCTTGAAGCACCAAAACCAGACTGAACTAACTGCTTCAAAACAACACAAGCTAATCCCTGGACGCTACTCCTAACCCGGACTAGGTCTAACGGATTGATCGCACAACAATCAAACAAGAACATGCATGATCAACCGTAAACCCATAATTGGATTTTTCAATGCGTCATAACCAACCAATCCAAACTCCCCTTAAAATAGTGATTAACCATCTGACTTCTCGCAACCAACCGGCTTTCCACTAAAAAGTCCCGCTTGACTCTGCCTCCAACTTTTGTTCCTGATTCTTTCCAGAACCAAAAACCATGAACTGCACGCTCCTCAGGATCCCACGAATACTGCAAGATATAGAACGCTGAACATGAACGAAACTCTCCAAAAATTTCCTTGATCACCTTGCAAAATACCCATGCATACCACATGTATATTCTTCACACCAAGAAAAGCACGACCACAACTGTAACGGTTCATCGCTTGCCTAGCATCACCCGGAATATTCTGAGCAACACTTTTAAACAGGTATGGCGGTCGATCGTACAACAATCAGACAAGAACATGCACCACCGGCCGCCAATCCCGACTACGTAACATTCTTAATCCAAACCGGCTTGACGGTCGATTGTACAACAATCAAACAAGAACATGTACAATCGCTCATCAGTCCAGCTTTAAATCTTTTCAATGCTACATCTGTTGCCAGGACCCAATCCCGGGCCTACTCCGGACAAGCAACATTCGGCTTCACAGCTTGAGCCTCCTGAACTGTCTATCACAGACCATAATCTTGACTGCGCCAGCCAACACTACACGAGATTTCCACTCGTTCTGCAATCGTCCCTCCTGGACCAAAATCCTGGCCCGCCACAGCCGATACCACATGAGATCCTTCCCTGGTCTTCAAAGCTCCCTCTAATCCCCACACCACACATAGCACTTGTACTCTCGGGACACCTCCCTCAAGCCACGGTATCTAGGAATCTCACATCCCTGCAAGAGATCTCACATCCCTCGCTACTTATTCCGGGAACACGCTCCCCAATAAGTACACAGGAGAACACATATCTCCTCGGATTAGAGCCGCCTCTCGTGGTATAGGTTCGATATTCCCTGACTAGAATATCCTCAAAGCTCAATTGATACCAACTTGCACGATTAACAAATCGCAAACCATACACCTCAACACCAAAAGAAAAATAAATAAGGAACTCCATCTTATAAATTTTCAAAATGCAAATCGTTCAACACCAACGAATAACAATAATCCACAACAACGCCAAAGCTCGAAACTTAGAAAACTGAAGCAAAACCAAAAAGCAATAACACCAACTCAATCCTCGAACTGCTCCTCGACTACTCCTGCCCATGCTGCGCTCCTCCAAACTGACCCAACGGATACTCCGGCGGAACCTGAGCTAACGGCTGCGCCGCTATCGGGTGAATCGCTACAAGCGCCAACGGCTGCAACTGGGGACACATCGGCTTAAAATGCCCTGGCTCTCCACAATGAAAACAAACCTTAGACTTCCCAGAGAACCTAGGATAATCTGCCACACGATGCTCTGAACTACCGCACCCGAAACAACCATGATGGCCATGACTCCTCGAACTCGACCTAGACGCGTCGTCCCATCTCCTCTTCTGACCCTGCGCAGGCATACCGCCTTGGCCAGAACCAGAACCAGCACCAGAACCTGAACCAGAACCGAGACTACTCTGCTGCTGCTGCCTCCTCGGCTGAACGGCAGGAACAACAGCTGGCTGAACGATAGCCGAACCAAACTGGTCACTCTGATCCTCCTCAATAGAAGCCGCAAGCTCCACAAGGTCTGCCCTCGAGACATAACCTCCTCCTCTGCACTTAATCCTGATGCTCAAACGGAGTCCCTGCAAGAACCTCTGCACCAGCGCTCGCTCATCCTCAACCCCACGCCCAATATGAACAACTAGCCTGCTGAACTGGGCGTCATACTCGCGCACGGACAGATCTCTCTGCACCAAAGACATGAACCTCATTTGAAGACGATCCCGAGCCTCCTGAGGGAAATACTTGGCGTTGAACTCAGCAAAGAATTCACCCCAAGTCCACTCTGCACGCCTAGCCTCAATAGCGCGCCACCACAAATGGGCATCACCACTCAGATAGTGGACAGCCAACTCGACCTGATACTCGGCAGGGCACCTGATCGATCTGAAGTTACGCTCTAACCTCAAACGCCACTCATCAGCCGCCTCAGGACCAACACTGCCCTCGAAGAACGGCGTAGCTATCCTCTGCATCTGACCCATCATCTCGAGATACGACGGAACAAGCGCTGCAACTACAGCCCTCTGTTGTACACCGACCACTGGAGGAACGCCCGGAGCCTGCTCAGGAGCCACTGGCGGATAACGTGCCAACAACTGCGTCAGCAATCCCACAATCTGGTCATCACGACCCGGAGCCACAGCAGCACCCCCACCAGGGCCTACTGGAGCTCCCCTGCCTCTCCCGGCACCGGCCAAAACACTGGCACTAAGCGACTGGGACTCTGACGCGGTCGCTACACTCTGGGATACACTCTGCGCTGCACTCTCCGCTGACTCAGCATCTGATCCCCTACCACGGCCCCGGCCTCCACGACCACCAGCTCTGCCACCACGGCCTCTCTGAACTCTAGCCATCACACTCTGCACTTAACACAATCGCAAACCAACAAAAATACAACACAAACACTTACCGCGGAATCTCTTTAAAGGCTTGAAGAGGATGATTCTAAGAGTACAATTGACTAAGCACACATAATCAATTTAAACACATAGTCTCAGCTCATCAAAACACTACTAGCCCTAGAACCGTAAGGGCTCTGATACCAAAATGTAACACCCGGTTTTTTTTTTTAAGAGCGGAAATTCCATAACATTAAATTCATAAAAAGTTAATCAATAACCAAACAATCAATCCGATTTCGAAAGATAATAAATGCTAGCAACCTAACCGGGTTCACTAGACTTAGACAAAAGCATAAAACAAAGCAATCCTAATCATCCTCCTCCCTAAAGCCATGATTCCGCAGTCACACTTTTCCTTTTCCTTTACCTGCAAAACAATTCGGAAAAACGAGTTGCGTAAGTATTACATAAATACTTAGTGAGAACGGTACTACAGACTAATACGGAATAGCAAGATTATCAATAACAAATGATTTAAAAGTTTCACACCTGAAATACAAGGGTGTCGATCGACACGTCGCACGGTGTCGATCGACGCATCATTTTAACTCATGTCGATCGACACGTCGCACGGTGTCGATCGACGCAACAAAAGATCTAGTGTCGATCGACACATCGCACGGTGTCGATCGACACGACATTCGCAGAAACAGATCAGATTACAAAAATCACACCAATGACGATTTCAATCAACCAATTCGACTCAATCACGATTCACACACAAACCAACCATAAAATCATCACACAAACTCCTAAATCACCCTATTATCAATTCCCTAGCCATTCCGAGTCCACGGTCGCGCACTCACCTCGAGATTTCGACGAAACGACGAAGAACACGAAGAACGACGGACTGACAGAATGAAAACGGCGAATCTCCCACTGGAAATCACCCACACACGGCTCCAAGGAAATCTCTACGGAAGGAGGATCTCACGAGAACGAGAAAACACTGAACGGATTCACGAAACCTCCAAATCACTCAACTCTTTTCTCTTCTCTCTCCCTCTGCGTATTCTTCTGCGAATACGGCCCCTAAATACGTATAGACGTATTTATACGGAACCCTAGGCTCCCTACCCGAATCAAATCAAAACGAATCAAAAAATAACCCTAATTCTGATTTTTAACCCGTGTCGATCGACAGACACGAACTGTGTCGATCGACACAGACCTCTCTGCCCAAAATCTCGAAAAGACAACACTTAGTGTCGATCGACACGCAACTCCTGCGTCGATCGACACCCACCAAAAAGCACGTTTTTGGTTCACGGGCGTTACAGGGGGGGATGCAAATTCCAAATTTTTTCTTGCCCTCACAAAGCAGCTCTAGGCACGCAATCGGATTATCGGACTGCATAACTCGGCGGGTACTTGGGTCACTTCTGAGGACGAGGTTCAACAAGTGGCAGTTAATTATTTTGATGAGCTGTTTCAATCTACGTCCCCAACTGAATTTACGGAGGTATTGGAAGAGGTCCAGACATCGATTACACCTCAGATAAATGATTTACTTACAGGAATGGCGACAGAGGAGGAGGTCCGAAAGCGTTGTTTATGATGCATCCTGAAAAGGCGTCGGGCCCGGATGGGATGACAGCTTTATTCTTCCAAAGTTCATGGGATATAATTAAGGGGGATGTTCTTCTTCTGGTTAATGATTTTCTCCGGACATGATGTTTTGATAAAAGATTAAATATGATGAATATATGTTTAATCCCAAAAACAGAAAGGCCTACTAGGATGACAGAAATGAGACCTATAAGTCTTTGCAATGTTGCATATAAAATAACTTCTACGGATCTTTTTCAACGGTTGAAACAAATACTTCTAGATTTAGTATCTGAGACACAATATCGGCTTTTATAGCAGGACGATTAATTACGGATAACATACTTATTGCTCAGGAAATGTTCCATGGATTGAGAACGAATAAATCATGTGAATCTAAGTTTATGGCAGTGAAGACGGATATGAGCAAGGCGTACAATCGGGTAAAATGGTCTTTTATTGAAAGTTTACTGAGGAAAATGGGTTGTGCAGAACAATGGATTATATGGATGATGTGGTGTATTCGGTCGGTTCAGTACAAGGTTCTCCTAAATGTCCAACCCAAGGGAATCATAATCCCAAATAGAGGTCTGAGGCAAGGAGATCCTGTATCCCCTTATTTATTTATCTTATGTACAGAGGCATTAATTGCTAATGTACGTAAAGCAGTAAGGGAGAAAAAATTAACGGGATTAAAAGTCGCACAAGCAACCCCGATAGAATGGCAAATGCTTCAGAATATATTGCATGTATATGAAACAGCGTACGGACAACTAATTAATTTCTTCAAATCCTCAATTCAGTTCGATCACAAGGTGGATTTAGCGGTTCGAGAGGAAATCCATCAACTCTCTGGGATCACAACGATAGGGAATATGAGTACTTATCTTGGTATCCCAGAAAGTTTGGGAGGCGCAAAGATCCAGGTTTTTGCTTTCATCAAGAACCGTTTGCAGGATCGAATTAATGGATGAACCTCAAAATTTCTTACAAAAGGGGGAAAGGAGGTACTTATCAAATCGGTAACAGCAGCTTTGCCGACATATGTTATGTCTAGTTTTAGACTACCTAAAACTATAACATCACAGTTGACCAGCGCAGTGGCGCAGTATTGGTGGAGTTCAAACGGTATTCAGAGAGGGATGCGCTGGGTTGCATGGAAAAAACTATGTAGGGATAAGCAGGATGGTGGTCTCGGACTTTGGACAATTGAGGAGTTTAATACGGCACTTTTATCAAAACAACTTTGGCGATTATAGACTATCCGGATTCACTTTTTGCCAAAGTTTTCAAAGGAAGGTACTATAGAAAATCTTCTCCACTGGATTCAGGTACCTCTTATTCTCTATCCTATGGATGGAGGAGTATTATTTCGGCGAGACCCCTGGTTAGAAAAGGTCTAATCAGATGAGTTGGGTCAGGGTCCTCCATTTCTGTATGGCAGGACCCTTGGATTCCAGCTCAACAGCCTCGGGCAGCCACTTGTAAAACAACAAATTACTATCAATCTTTTAAGGTTGACCATTTTGTGGATCCTCTCACAAGGACTTAGAATATGGACTTGTTTAATGCAATAATAATTTCCGAGGACCTGGAAATTATTTGTAGCATCCCGACAGGGAATCTCAATGCAACAGATCCGGTTGGCTTGTATCATACAAAATCTGGTAAATACACCGTTAAGTCGGGATATCAAGTAGAACGTAATAGTATGCAATCTACTCGAGGTTTGGTTTTTGGTCCAACAATACAACCATTGCAGGCTCATTCCTGGAAGATACAATGTCCGCCAAAGTTATGTCATTTCTTATGGCAAGTCATTACTGGTTGTGTCTCAATAACTGATAACCTACGTAATCGTGGAATTAGAATTGATACACAATATGCTCGGTGTGGTTTGGAGGAGTCGATCAATCATGCCCTTTTTAAATGCCCTCCAGCGTTTCAAACTTGGGCATTGTCGACTACCGCGACAGTACCAGGTGTTTTTCCGGTATCCTCTCTTTGGATAAATATGGATTTTCTTTTTTGACGGATGCCTTCTGGATTTCAGGATAATATGTTTCCTTAGACTCTATGGTATATTTAGCGAGCCCGTAATGATAAGGTCTTCAGAGGTATAGATGTAGAACCACACGTTGTTGCCCGCAATGCAGCGGCAGAAGCTCAGGCTTTGGGAAAATGCTTTCTTGGAGGACTCTTCTCTAAATACTGTGGACACAGGCTTCAATAGGGAATCCTTACAGTTTTCGGGGTTAAATTGTTATACGGATGGATCGTGGAAGGATACTGATTTTGCATCTGGTATTGCTTGGTTTGCTTTTCATAGTGAGGATATAGTGGAATTGATGGGGGCTCGTAACACGAGAAGTAGTTTATCTCCTATACACTCGGAAGTAGAAGCACTGATATAGGCTATGCAGTGCATGCTCCATAATCAATAGACAGAGATATCTTTCGCAACAGACTGTTCTGATCTGGTGAAGATGGTGTCTACACCAAGGGAATGGCCGGCGTTTTCTATAGAGTTAGAAGAAATCTAGAAGTTGAAGACGAGGTTCCACTTCTTCACGTTGTCCTTTATTCCGCGTAAACGCAATGCACGGGCAGACAAGCTGGCGAATTGTGTCCGGATAGTTGATCATAATATTTCTTTTGTAAACTCTAAACCACCAGCTTGGGTAACCGGGTGGTGGTTAAAGAGTCTTATGATGTTGACAAAAAAAAAGAAGTAGATTGACTCATATCCAATAATGCATCTCCATTGCGAATTTCTTAAAGACAAGTAAAAAAGGGGAAGAGAGACTGAGAAGTCGAGAGACTGAGATGTCAAGAGACTATAGTATCTTAACAAGAGACTCATATTCCACATGTCTTCTTATTATTGGCTTAATTTATTTACCTCAATTAATTTTAAATTCTACAATTAAAATATTTTAAAAGTATTAAAATTTTATTCTTAAGAGAATCTTTAAAATATTTTATATATTGTTTAAAGTTTTTTTCTCATTTCTTATGTAGGATAGTCTCCATACACACCCCTCGAAAAAATGTCCATATAACCATAAAGTTTGGTAGAGTCCTAGTACAAGATTAATTTTGAAACAACCAACACTTTTTTTTTTCTAACTAAACATTTCTAATGCGGAACTCTTAAAACTAAATAAACCAATAAATTAAATAGTAAAATCCAGTTCTTAATTTAAAAAAAAAAATCCAGTAAATAATTCAATAAACCAATTCATGAATGATAAAAAGATCTAACAACCAAAACAATCAGGTTCGCTAGACTAAACAACAAAAACAATAAATCATAACAGTCTCTTCCTACGCCTTGATTCCGCAGTCACATTTTCCCTTTACCTGCATCACATGGAAAAAAGAGATACGTAAGTAATTAATAATTACTTAGTGAGACGGTCTTCCCGTCAACAGGCTAAGTATGAATATATCATAAATCAATCACCAAATAATTTAAAAACTCACGCATGAAAAGTACGGGTGTCGATCAAAACCAAGGCAAGACGTCGAGCGACACTCAAGTCGCAGAAACAATTCACGATTTCATTACAGCCCTAAATTCACGATTCATCAACGTTTTAACACGAAAACTAAACGATTCCATCACAATAACTCAGAACAAACAGCCATGAATCACACACGACAATCCCTAAACCAATTGTGACCCGGAAACTAATATATCCAAGCCTACGGTTTTGGATTGAAACGATGAATGAGGAATGAGATTGAACAAAACAACGACATACCAAGACCAAAACTCGCAGGAACAAGTCACAAATGATGCAAACTACGTGACACGATGAACGCTAAGCCTTTAGAAAACAAACGAGAAGTTAATGATGGATTTCTTTGCAAAAATCCTTCAAAAACTCTCCTAATCTCTCTTGATTCTGAAATTCTCTCCTCTTTCTGATCAAAAACAGCCAAAGACAGCAGAAAAAATATATAATCATGAGTGATATATTAGTATTTTGGTCTCTTTTACGTATTGTTTTCTATCTGTTTTCGGTTCTTTCTAGTTCTTTAGTGTCTTTTCAGGTTCTAGGAGGCTCTCAAGCATGGATTGGAGTCATTGGGAGTCATTGGAGCAAAAAGGACGAATTTGGAGAAAAGTTGGCATTTTTCATAACCGAGCACCTGCTCGGTTTGGAGCGAGCACCTGCTCGGTTTGGAGCGAGCACCTGCTCGCCCGATGACTCAAAGATTTGAAGCTCCCTGGAAACAGGACCGGTCGATCCAACCACAGGACCGACCGGTCCACACCTGAAGTCCCGAAGCTGAAGCCCCTTAGAATCCGGACCGACCGGTCCGGATGAGAAGACCGACCGGTCCCGACACTCGAAGACCCAAAGACCGTAGTTGCTAGAAGTCGGACCGACCGGTCCGGAACCAGACCGACCGGTCGGTCACCCAGAACCAAGTTACCCTAATTTTTACTATAAATTAGAGGCAGCCACTTTCCTAAAACAAAAGTTCATCTTTCTGATATTTTTCCATTTTACGTTTCTGAGAGGCTGAGACTCATTTGTTCCAAGTTCTTGAGATCCTTCAAGTGTTTTTCATTCCTTGGATTTTGCTTGTAAGATTGGAGGATCATCCACAACTTTCTATTGAGAAGAATTCTTAAACCCTTATCTCTTTATTTTACCATGATGAATCCTTTTCATTTGATTGCTGCGTTTTTGTTCTCCATGGTCGAGTAGTCTCATAGCTAGATTTGGGAATTACAATGGTGAATTAGGATGATAGTGAATGAGCCAAATAGGAATGATATCATTTGTCTTCATCAATTGGGATTCACATTTCTTAGGCTAATTTGATCACCTAGTCTATGTTCTCAAGTTTAAATTATTCACGACAGTGCTCTAGGTTGCTAGATAAACTATTGATGAGCAATCGGTGTGTAACCAAGGATAGTTGATTCTTACCATCGATTGTGAACAAATCGAACCATCTTGTTAATGCTTATCAACATCTCTGAATTCAAACGACAGTTTAGGCATTTAGGGTGTTAGATAAAGATATTGATGCATCACGATAATGGGGCAATATTACATTTATGTTTGAGTTCTAGACCGCGCTTAATTTGAATTCTGAATAGATGCTCCGTCTTTAATCCGAAGTCACCGGCGAATGATCCTGATCTAGTGCCTTTCTCTTATTGAATTTACGTCGTTTTAATTGATGTTTCGTTCATTGTTTCATTGCGAACCAACCCCCATTTTGTCTTAGCTTTAAATATAAATCCATAGTTTCATAGAATAACCTTGGTCTCTGTGGATTCGATACCCCTTATACTACTGCTTTTGTCTGTGCACTTGCGGATTTTATTTGGGTTAAAACTTCATGTTATCAAGTTTTTGGCGCCGTTGTCGGGGACCAACTGCGTTACCTTTGAAATTCGATTTTAATTTATAGTCTAAGATGTTTTTTTTTTGGTGTGTTTCAGGTGCCTGAACAGTAGAAGAACAAGAAGAAACATCACCAAATCATTAATAAGTGTTTCGAACGAAGAGTTAGCCCGTCTTGAACGTCAAAACCATTGGCAAAGGAACTCACCTAATCCGGACATTATGGTTGATCAGGAAGAGATGAACACTCAGTTACAATTGCTAACGGATTAGATTGAGGTGTTGCAAAGGAATCAACCACGTGCTCCACCTCTACAGACAGGAATTGGGGATTCGGACAATCCCCATGCTTTTTACCAAAACAGCTCGGCTATAGTTTCGCCAGCAATTCAGAGGCAAGACTTTTAGATCAAGCCTCAGATGATCTCATTGGTGAAACAACACTTGTTCCATGGATTACCGGCTGAGATACCGATGGACCACATCGAGAACTTGGAAGAAATCTGCAGCACTACGGGTTCTAATGGAGTACCAAGTGAGTTCCTGAAATGCAAGTTGTTCCCATTCTCACTTTCGGACAAGGCTCTAAGGTGGTTAAAATCATTGCCCGCTGGTTCTTTGAGGACGTGGGATGAGGTTAGAGCTGCGTTCTTGGACCACTTCTACACTAAGTCCAAGACGGCATCGTTGAGGAACAAGATCTCATCTTTTCAACAACATTCTAGAGAAGCTTTCTATGAAGCTTAGGAGAGGCTTAAGGAATATCGTAGGAAGTGTCCTCATCACGGTTTCAAGGATGAGCAAATTCTGGGAATCTTCTACGATGGAGTAGAATGGGACTATCGCAACGCCCTTAACGCTGCAAGTAATGGGAACTTCATGACAAAGACTAGAGATGGTGCATTAGAGCTCCAACAACAAAGCTCCTGAATATGATATGTCCAGAAAGGTTAATAGCATGGAAACTCAGAAGATTGATGAGTTCACAACAAAGGTTAATCTACTTCTACGCGAGAATCAAAGATCGATAAAGCTTGTGGAGGAGAATGAGGTTACGCTTATCCCTCAAGAGTTTGAGGATGATGAAGATGCTTGAGCTCAAGAGGTTAACTTCGTGAGTGGCCAAGGATATCAAAACCATGGATTCAACCCCAACTTTCAGAGTCACCCCAACCTCTCTTACCGAAGCACCAATGTAGAGAACCCACAAGACCAAGTCTACCCGCAGCAAGGAGGTACGAATCAGAATGCACAAGGTCAAGGATTTTAGAAATACTACTCCAGCAACTCTCAAGGGAAGCAGTTCATCCCGAATCAGAATCGGTTCCAAGGAGGAAACCAACAACAAGCCACTCAATTCACCGCACCACAACAAGCTCCCTCCGCGTCTACTTCTCAAGACGAGTTGAAGAGTCTCATGCAGCAGCTGATGGTCAACCAACATAAGGCATCCACTGAGATTAATACCAAGGTAGATCACATGTACAATGACATGAATGCTAAGTATGAGGCCGTCACCGCACATATGAAGAAGTTGGATACACAAGTGGCTCAAACCGCCGAAGCTATCAAGAGACCAACTGGGTCTCTTCCAGGACATAGTGAGGCTAATCCTAGGAAGGAGTATGACGTGCATGCTATTGAGTTGAGGAGTGGAAGGGAGTTGGAACCGCTTACGGTTACAAGCTCTCAAGTGAAAGCCAAGGAGAAGTTACCCGAGCACCAGGCTCATGGGGATGGTTTATCAGAAGAACATAGGCTTAAAAAGGTTGGATCAAGCTCAGGGACACCTCAGGTTTCTGTCCAAGTCAATGCTGCGAAAAAAATTTCTGAGCACCTGCTCCCTACTACCGAGCACCTGCTCACTCAGGATGCTCCCGAGAAAATTTCTGAAACTCCGTCCGAACGAGTTTACGTGCCCAAGGTGCCTTACCCAGTACCTCCCAAGAAATCTAGGAAGGATTTAGAGAATGCTAAGTGTAAGGAAATGCTTAAGGATTTGATGGTAAAGCTTCCTTTAGCTGATGTCGTTCAAATGATTCTGTCACTCAAGAGGTACATGAAGGAGTTAGTTGCTGGAAAGGTCATTGAAGACGAGAATGTGATGATGGTTTCTAAGGAATGTAGCGCCATACTTCAGAGTAAGGTGTTGACAAAGAAAGGTGATCCGGGAAGATTTGTGATTTCCGTGAAGATTGGGCCTTGCACGTTTGCATGCTCATTGTGCGATTTAGGTTCCAGCGTGAATTTAATTCCATATTATGTGGCTAAGCGTTTGGGCTTCACCGAGTTCAAACCCACCAAGATCTCATTGGTTTTTGCGGATCGGTCTACAAAGCTTACTGTGGGTATCATAGAGGATTTGCACGTCCCAATTGGGGATACTCTAATCCCAGCTGATTTTGTGGTTCTAGAGCTTGATGAAGAACCTAAATATCCGTTGATTTTGGGCAGAGCTTTCTTACGCACAGCACGTGCCATTATCGATGTCGAAGAAGGCATAGTGGATCTCCGTCTAGGAGACATGATAGTCCGGTTCGAGATGAGCAAGCTTCTCAAGAAACTGATGATAGATGGGCACACGTTTGTTGTCCATGATGAATAAGAGATGTTAGAGGATGAGATTGAAGAGATTCTAGCAAAGGATCCACTTGAAGTCGCATTGACTAAAGCCGAGGGGGGATATGGTTTTCTGAGTGAAGACACCCAAGGATTCGCTAAGTATCTGGATTCTAACACCCGAGTGGAAAAGGGGGATGAATATCTGAGTTTAGGAGAGGATACAAAAATCGAAAACAAGCGAGCACCTGCTCAGACAGATCGAGCACCTGCTCAGTCTACTGTTCACAGTTCTTAGAGCGAGCTGAAAGCAGCAAAGCTGGAATTGAAGACCCTCCCAGCAGGGCTCAGGTACGCGTTTCTCGGTCCGAACTCTACTTATCCCATTATACTGAATGCTGAATTGAACAATGTTGAGATTACCTTGCTTTTGTGTGAATTGAGAAAGTATAGGAAGGCTCTAGGATATTCACTTTATGATATTACTGGGATATCTCCTGACTTATGCATGCACAAAATACACCTAGAGGATGAAACGATGACTTCTGTCGAGCATCAGAGACGGTTAAATCTGAATCTCAAGGATGTTGTCAAGAAGGAGATAATGATACTTCTAGATGCGGGGGTGATTTATGCTATATCTGACAGTAAGTGGGTCAATCCTGTGCATGTTGTGCCTAAGAAAGGAGGTATCACGGTAATTAAAAATGATACGAACGAGTTGATACCGACTAGGACAGTAACCGGACATAGGGTGTGTATAGATTATCGGAAATTGAATGTTGCTACTCGCAAGGATCATTTTCCTTTACCATTTATCGATCAGATGCTTGAGCGTCTAGCTAACCATCCTTATTACTGTTTCTTAGATGGTTATTCAGGTTTTTTCAGATCCCTATCCACCCAGAGGACCAAGAGAAGACGACGTTCACATGCCCTTATGGCACTTTCGTGTACCGACGCATGCCTTTCGGTTTGTGTAATGCCCCAGCAACGTTTCAACGTTGTATGATGAACCGACGGTAGAATCCAGCATGTCCTAGAAAGCTTCGGATTCCCTTAACCGTAGTAGGCGGTTGCAAACTCATCATCACCTCTATCTTAGCTTTGTCAACTTCGATTCCCTTCTCTAATATTCGGTGCCCAAGCACTATCCCATCTCGGACCATGAAGTGACACTTCTCCCAATTGAGACAAGATGCTTCTCCTCGCACCTTTGCAACACCCTGCAAAAATTAGACAAACACACAGAGAAAGAACTCCCATACACAAAAAAGTCATCCATAAACACTTCCATAATATCCTCAATAAGATCAGTAAAGAGGTGAAGTTTTCTGTGTCAAGAGGTGAAGTTTGACTTCAATAGTGACTGTTTGGCGGTGTTTCACACCATTAAGGGTGCCTTGGTTAGTGCACCGATAGTACAACCACCGGATTGGGAACTACCGCTTGAAGTAATGACCGATGCGAGTGATTTTGCTGTGGGAGCCGTTCTGGGTCAGAGGAAAGACAAGAAGCTCCATGTGATATATTATGCTAGTCGGACGAGGGATGATGCTCAATGTCGGTATGCTACTACCGAGAAGGAGTTATTAGCGATTGTTTTCGCTTTTGAGAAGTTCAGGTCGTACCTCGTCGGGTCTAAGGTAATTGTTTACACCGATCATGCCACATTAAAGTATTTGCTGACCAAGAAGGATGCTAAGCCCAGATTGTTGAGGTGGATTTTGTTGCTTCAAGAGTTCGATCTTGAGATTCAGGATAAGAAAGGGTCCGAAAATGAAGTTGCGGATCATTTGAGTAGGCTACACGTTGAAGATGAAATGCCTATGGATGATAGTCTACCGGATGAGCATATCTATTCGATCGAAATCTGCGATAATTTTCGAGCACCAGATCGAGCACCTGCTCAGATGGAACAAGCACCTGCTCAATTGATCTTTTGCAGAATGATTCAGAATGCTCAACCTCCGAGTTTCCCTTAGTTTGGCGATTTTGCTAACTTCTTGGCTGCTCATAGGTTTCCTGAGAACATAACGGGAAGCAAGCGTAGGAAGTTCTTCCGCGATGTTAGGCGGTATTTTTGGGATGAGCCGTATTTGTACAAGCATTGTTCGGATGGGCTCTATAGGAGATGCGTATCAGAGGCAGAGATCCCTGGGATCTTACACCATTGTCACGGTTTGTCTTATGTTGGGCATTTTGCCACATTCAAGACAGTTTCGAAAGTGTTACAAGCCGGTTTTTAGTGGCCAACGATGTTCCGGGATGCGAATAGATTTGTGTCTAAATGTGATGCCTGTATGAGGCAAGGGAACATCAGCAAGCATAATGAGATGCCTCAGAACTTCATTCTGGAAGTGGAGGCTTTTGATGTATGGGGGATTGACTTCATGGGACCTTTCCCATCCTCCTATGGACACGAGTACATCTTGGTGGATGTTGATTACGTATCCAAATGGGTTGAGGCAATTGCTTCCCCAACAAACGAGGCCGCTGTGGTTTTAAAGATGTTCAAAACCTTAATATTCCCCCGGTTTGGAGTCCTCGAGTGGTGATTAGCGATGGACAAACTCATTTCATCAATAAGGTTTTTGAGAACCTTTTAAGGATGAATGGTGTAAAGCATAAGGTTGCGACGGCATATCACCCGCAGACTAGTGGCCAAGTTGAGGTTAGCAACAGAAAAATCAAGAATATCCTACAAAAAACCGTAGGTACCACTAGGAAAGACTGGGCCGCTAAGTTGGACGACGCTTTGTGGGCGTATAGAACCGCATATAAGACTCTGTTGGGGACAACGCCTTTTCATTTGGTGTATGGGAAGGCATGCCATCTTCCGGGGGAGTTGGAATACAAAGCGGCATGGGCTGTTAAAATGCTCAACTTTGACATCCTTAGTGCATCCAAGAGGAGGTCTATGCAGCTGCACGAGTTGGAGGAAATTAGGCATCTCGCCTATGAAAACTCGAGAATCTATAAGGAGCGGACCAAGGCTTATCATGACAACAGGATTATTTCCCGTAACTTTGCTCCTAACGATCAAGTCTTGTTGTTCAATTCACTCCTCAGGTTGTTTCCGGGCAAGCTCAAGTCAAGATGGTCGGGGCCGTTCACGATTAAAGAAGTGAGACCACGCGGAGCTATAGTGTTGCTGGATACTAAAGGAGGAGAGTTTGTCGTAAATAGTCAGCGGGTCAAGCCGTATCTCGCTGACACATGTATCGGAGAAGGTGGATCTATTCCCCTGAGCAACCCTCCTCAAGCTTAAACGCTCTACAAAGTCGAGCTAACGACTTAAAACAAGCGTTTGATGGGAGGCAACCCATCGGTAAGATTTCTTCTTTGAGCACCTGCTCAGTTTCGAAACAGGCCCATAAAACGCCCATGGAAATCAGACCGGTCGATCCTACCCCGGACCGGTCGATCCCCATCCAAGTTCCAGAACTGATTTTCCCTCTGGAAATCAGACCGACCGATCCAGTATCGGGACCGGTCGGTCCAGTGCACGAGGGCCCACTCCGATTTTCCTTTTTCCTTTATTAAAAAAAAAAAAAAACCTAAAATTCCTATTTTTCACTAACTCTTTCTTCTTCCTTTTCTTTTGCAGCGCCCCACCTTCCTCAACATTCACGCCATCACTCATCTCTCACTCTCCCCTCTGTTCAATCTCCCTCACATCACCCAATCTCTCTCTCTCCTTCAAAATCTCCGCCGCTCACCGTTCTTCTCTCGCCGCCGATTACAAACCTCCGCCGCACCACCACCGATTCCTCCTTCACCACCGCCGAGTCCTCTCCATCGCTCAACCTTCTCTCCTCCGCCGTTTCATCTCTTCACTTCACCGAGACTTCCTCTCCGTCGCTCAACCTTCTATCTCGCCGCCGTTCAAAACAATGCCTCCACACGTGCGATTTGGCAAAAAAGACAAGAGTATTGCCTCCTCCTCCTCCACTGCTCGGAGACCCACCACTTATCCGTGGCCTCGCCCCGAGGACACTCCGTTCAATATTGACACCGCTGGGATCCCGCCTAACTCAACAACCGTTTGGGACGAGATAAGTGCTTACAACTACAACAAGCTCTTGGCCTTGAAGCTTGAACCGACTAGGCTCTTGTGCGAGCAAACCTTGTGTAGCATTCTTTTCAACGCCCGTTGCATGGGTTTTGCTCAGGAAGAGGACGTTCTCTACCCGGATATAACTAGGCAATGCCACTCTCACTTATGTAAATCCGGAGACACCATCCTTTGATGAGGCTACATTCTCGTTCTTTGCTGGAGGAAAGAGATACGAGGTTTCGATGAGCGAATTTTGCATCATCTACGGTTTCTACGCGACCGACAAGAAGTTGGAAGGCCCTAAGCGATTCAAGGAATCCAAGACGTTCTGGAACGTCATAGCCTCTGGAGCATACTCGAGCAACTCCACGAGCCAAAACCGCCTCCGTCATCCCGCTCTCCGCATTGTTGCGCGACTTCTCTTCAACATGTTGTTTGACCGTCCTGCCGGTAACAAGGTACATAATGATGAGTTGATGTTGCTGTTTTTGAGTATTGGTCTGATTTTAGGAAATGGAGACTCAGAGCAATATGAGCATTATCGCTATAACTTGGGCATCCGGTTTGCTGAGACGATATGCGCGATTAAGGGTCAACCAGCCTCGACCGCCAATGGACCTCGTGTTGAGCGCATTGGAAGCTTGCTCACCTCACTATTCCGCCATCTCAGAGTGGATCTATCCAAGGCTTCTTGCGTCAAAGAGCTGTCGCGTGTGAATATGCAGCATCTGCTCAATTTTAAGATCATTGTTAAGCCAAGTGCTTATCAGTTCATAGCTGCAAACGGGGAGTCAAACTTCATTATGCTTCCGTGCCCACACCTAACACAGCTCAGCACGATGGATGACCTTGCATTTCAGCCGCCTCCGGAGTATCTTGTGCCCAATCCGAGCCGCTCTTTTTCAGCCGCTAGACCGAGCACCTGCTCGCAACCCAACTTCGACGATGCTGGCCCTTCCATCCCACACCTGACATAACACACCGTTCCTCCCTAAGGTGAGTTTGATCTCCCACACATCTCTGATGATGCTGATGGTGCTGAGTATAGGCAATGGATGATCCAATCAACGAAGAAGAACAACAGCCTCATGCAGAGGATGATGGAGATACTTTCCAAGGGCTGTTGTCACAACATGGCAGCAAGGGACGCTCAGCCAGTTCTTTCCAGCTCCACCTCGGGTTCAGGTCAGCCATTAGTACGAAAGAAGAGGAGGACGCGTAGCAATGGAGGCGACGAAGCTTCTTCTCGGTGATATCTTTTCTCACCCTTCTATCATCATTGTATTATCCATTTTATTTATCTTTTTCTTATGTCACCAATCTCCTAAACTTTTCTCACACCGGAGACAGTATAATTTAAGACCGGGAGAGCGGTCTTGCTTTTGCGTTTGCACTTTTTATTTTCTTTTCTATCGAGTCAAAACTTTGTAGGGAATTGGACTTTATCTTATGATGATATTTGAACTATTTCTGTTTAACCTTCTCTCTAGTGACCATTTTTACATAGCATGGGTACAAGGAACAGCTGGGACACTTCGATGCTCTATTAACCAGGTTTCAAATTGACCAAATTTTCTCTCGTTATTGGCACTAGATTAGAGAAACGAATCATATTCAGGACTTCTTATTCCTTTTACCACTCTTGTTGATTCTGAATAGCTAGCTCATCTTTAGCTATTACCCTCCTTAACCACTACCTCTTTTCAGACTCCTTGCCTTCTTGTTACTTCATTGTCACATGTGCAGCATATGCGCGAAAGGGCCAGAGAGAATCGAGTCGACACTTCATCTAGATCACTCTTTCTAAAGATTGAGCACCTGCTCGCAAGATATTGAGCACCTGCTCCCATTTTCAAAAGGTGATTTTATGCTAAGGAAGGAATAGCAATGATGAGCTCCCCTTGGGTATGTTCAAACACTCCTATTTATATTCGTGTTTGAGAGACACATACTTGTAATGTATGTCCCTCTTCATCATCATCTCTAAAAAATATATATATATATATCGATGATGAAGAGTGGTGAATCTGTAAAATAGAAAAAGCGTCTCTCTACACAGCGAGTATACCCAAGGTGGATGATTAGCCGAATGAGACGTTAGAGAGTTTTGGAGAAGAAAGAGTGGTTTAGAGAAGGTGGATATCAACGTACTCATTCTCTCTTGCAATTTTGTACGATATCCTGCATCCTCTACGAAACACCGGGTAACCCTTAAACACTCTAAACACCTTGAACTCCACCTCCAAATGGCCTTAAACCCATAGCGCTGTCTTCCCTAAAAAGGTGCCTTTAGCGAGATCCTCACGCATACTTTGAGTGCGTTGAGTTTGTGTTTTGGAAATGGCTTGGTAGAAAAATGTGTTGAGGTTGTTTTGGTAAAGCTTTGCTATTCGTAATTTGGATTATGTGATCTGCAGATTGAAGGTTATTCGGTTCACTGAGGATAAAAGAGTTCCCGCGTTTTCAAATCTCTCTCCTTTACTTATTTCTGAATTTGTTTGAGGACAAACAACGACCTAAGTCCGGGGGAGTTGATATATTAGTATTTTGGACTCTTTTACATGTTGTTTTCTATCTGTTTTCGGTTCTTTCTAGTTCATTTTTGTGTCTTTTCAGGTCCTAGGAGGCTCACAACCATGGATTGGAGTCATTGGGAGTCATTGGGAGTCATTGGCCCAAAAAGGACGAATCTCGAGAAAAGTTGGCATTTTTCATAACCGAGCACCTGCTCGGTTTGGAGCGAGCACCTGCTCGCCCGAGGACTCAAAGATTTGAAGCTCCCTGGAAATAGGATCGGTCGATCCAACCACAGGACCGACCGGTCCACACCCAAAGTCCCGAAGCTGAAGCCCCCTGGAATCCTGACCGACCGGTCTGGTTGAGAAGACCGACCGGTCCACACCCGCAGAAACAATTCACGATTTCATAACAGCCCTAAATTCACGATTCATCAACGTTTTAACACGAAAACTAAACGATTCCATCACAATAACTCAGAACAAACAGCCATGAATCACACATGACAATCCCTAAACCAATTGTGACCCGGAAACTAATATATCCGAGCCTACGGTCGCGCACTCACCTTGATTTTGGATTGAAATGATGAACGAGGAATGAGATTGAACAAAACAGCAACATACCAAGACCAAAACTCGCAGGAACAAGTCACAAATGATGCAAACTACGCGACATGATGAACGCTAAGCCTTTAGGAAAGAAACGAGAAGTTAATGACGGATTTCTTTGCAACAATCCTTCAAAAACTCTCCTAATCTCTCTTGATTCTGAAATTCTCTCCTCTTTCTGATCAAATACAGCGAAAGACAGCAGAACAAATATATAATCACGAGTGATATATTAGTATTTTGGTCTCTTTTACGTATTGTTTTCTATCTGTTTTCGGTTCTTTCTAGTTCCTTTTTGTGTCTTTTCTGGTCCTAGGAGGCTCTCAACCATGGATTGGAGTCATTGGGAGTCATTGGGAGTCATTGGAGCAAAAAGGACGAATCTCGAGAAAAGTTAGCATTTTTCATAACCGAGCACCTACTCGGTATGGAGCGAGCACCTGCTCGCCCGAGGACTCAAAGATTTGAAGCTCCCTGGAAACAGGACCGGTCGATCCAACCACAGGACCGACCGGTCCACACCCGAAGTCCCGAAGCTGAAGCCCTCTGGAATCCTGACTGACCGGTCTGGATGAGAAGACCGACCGGTCCACACCCGCAGAAACAATTCACGATTTCATAACAGCCCTAAATTCACGATTCATCAACGTTTTAACACGAAAACTAAACGATTCCATCACAATAACTCAGAACAAACAGCCATGAATCACACACGACAATCCCTAAACCAATTGTGACCCGGAAACTAATATATCCGAGCCTACGGTCGCGCACTCACCTTGATTTTGGATTGAAATGATGAACGAGGAATGAGATTGAACGAAACAGCAACATACCAAGACCAAAACTCGCAGGAACAAGTCACAAACGATGCAAACTACGCGACATGATGAACGCTAAGCCTTTAGGAAACAAACGAGAAATTAATGACGGATTTCTTTGCAACAATCCTTCAAAAACTCTCCTAATCTTTCTTGATTCTGAAAATCTATCCTCTTTCTGATCAAATACAGCCAAAGACAGCATAACAAATATATAATCACAAGTGATATATTAGTAATTTGGTCTCTTTTACGTATTGTTTTATATCTGTTTTCAGTTCTTTCTAGTTCTTTTTTGTGTCTTTTCAGGTTCTAGGAGGCTCTCAAGCATGGATTGGAGTCATTGGGTGTCATTGGAGCAAAAGGGACGAATCTGGAGAAAAGTTGGCATTTTTTATAACCGAGCACCTGCTCGCCTGACGACTCAAAGATTTGAAGCTCCCAGGAAACAGACCAATCGATCCAACCACAAGACCGACCGGTCCACACCCAAAGTCCCGAAGCTAAAGCCCCTGGAATCCAGACCGACCGGTCCGGATGAGAAGGCCGGCCGGTCCCGACACTCGAAGACCCGAAGACCGTAGCTGCTGGAAGACGGACAGACCGGTCTGAACCAGACCGACCGGTCGGTCACCCAGAACCAAGTTGCCCTAATTTTTACTATAAATTAGAGGCAGCCACTTTCCTAAAACAAAAGTTCATCTTTCTGATATTTTTCCATTTCACGTTTCTGAGAGGCTGAGACTCATTTGTTCCAAGTTCTTGAGATCCTTCAAGTGTTTTTCATTCCTTGGATTTTGCTTGTAAGATTGGAGGATCATCCACAACTTTCTATTGAGAAGAATTCTTAAACCCTTATCTCTTTATTTTACCATGATGAATCCTTCTCATTTGATTGCTGCGTTTTTGTTCTCCATGGTCGAGTAGTCTCATAGCTAAATTAGGGAATTTCAATGGTGAATTAGGATGATAGTGACTAAGCGAAATAGGAATGATATCATTTGTCTTCATCAATTGGGATTCGTATTGCTTAGGCTAATTTGATCACCTAGTCTATGTTCTCAAGTTTAACTTATTTACGACAGTGCTCTAGGTTGCTAGATAAACTATTGATGAGCAATCGGTGTGTAACCAACGACAGTTGATTGTTACCGTCGATTGTGAACAAATCGAACCATCTTGTTAATGCTTATCAACATCTCTGAATTCAAACGACAGTTTAGGCATTTAAGGTGTTAGATAAAGATATTGATGCATCACGACAATGGGGCAATATTACATTTATGTTTGAGTTCTAGACCGCGCTTAATTTGAATTCTGAATAGATGTTCAGTCCTTAATCCGAAGTCACCGGCGAATGATCCTGATCTAGTGCCTTTCTCTTATTGAATTTACGTTGTTTTAATTGCTGTTTCGTTCATTGTTTCATTGCGAACCAACCCCCATTTTGTCTTAGCTTTAAATATAAATTCATAGTTTCATAGAGTAACTTTGGTCTCTGTGGATTCGATACCCCTTATACTATTGCTTTTGTCTGTGCACTTGCGGATTTTATTTGTGTTAAAACTTCACGTTATCAACGAGCCTAGGTTTTCTCTAAACCGACTCGTGAACCGAACGACTTAAAAAAAATAAACCGAACCATTCAACAGATCTTGGTATCGATCGAAACCCCATTCCAAAGTTAATACTTTTGTTTCATGATGTTACAATTCTCCCCCACTAATCTGGATTCGGCTTTGAATCCCGCAACTCATCTAATCCTATGTTTATACACACGTTTATAACAGACATTTACTACTCCTAACTCATTACCTGACTCTCAGGACGCATCCAAAGAGACAAACGTGCCATCCACTCATGGTATACAGGGAACCACTTTTCTCTCTAGACTCATTATGAGACCCACCCGTCAGATATAAGTCTCCGGAGACCACTCTCTCGAAAAGAAATGCAAGGGAAATGTATTTCCCTCAAGAAACCCACATGTCTCCCGTTACTCATACTGAGACCCACCCGTCACAGATAAGTTAGCATTTCTCGATACTACATTGGGACCCACCCGTCTCCGGTAAGTATAAACTCGATACTATACTGAGACCCACCCGTTATAGATAGAATCATCAGAGACCCACTTGTCTCCTAAAAAAAAATGGTCATGAGTTATTCGGAAACGCTACTGTTCCTAGAGTAGTAAACTCTAAACGTCTATAAACATCTATGATTAGATCTGCCCCACATGGCTACCCCGATATTCCCCACCCGGAATATCCTCCAAAACACGACCCATTCAGGTCAACCAACCTTATCATCTATAAGAAACAACCATCTTATAACAAACAGGAAAAATAGATAAGGAACTCCATCTTATAAATTCTCCAAAAATGTATATCATTACAACGAAACAAAAAATACATGAAACAAACTGACAAAAGTCAACATGCTAAAACCAAAATCTGGAACCAGAAAGATACAAGTAAGCTCAAGCTGCGACCTGCTTATCGAACCTTTTCCTGAACTTCAACTTCATCTTTGCCTCGAGCTCCCAAGTCTCATCCTCTGTACCACTACAGTCCCACAAGACTCTCAGCAATGGTATCCTCTTCCGACGCAGAACCTTCTCTCTCCTCTCAAGAATCCTCACAGAAACTACCGGAACTGTCAAATCAGGCCTCAGATCCTCCAGAATGCTAGCCACTAACTCCTCCGACTCATGCAGGGACTTCCATAACATAGACATATGAAACACCTTATGAAATGCCTTCATAATTGGAGGTAACTCAAGCCGATACACCACTGATCTAACTCACTCCACTACTGGAAACAGACCCATAAAACGTGGACTCAGTTTGTTCTCAGAAATGGATCTGTTAGGACCCCTCCATATAGCCATCTTGAGATACACACGATCTCCCACTGCAAACTCAAGCTCTTTTCTTCTTCGATCTGCATAACTCTTTTGCCGATCTTGAGCTTCTTTCATGTTCAACCTCAAAACACGAATCTTTTCCATCGCTTCCTGAACAAACGTAGCACCATAAATGCTCCTCTCCCTCACTTGGGTCCAGCATAGAGGTGTCCTACACGGCCTTCCATACAAAGCCTCGTAAGGAGCCATACCTATGCTCGCCTGAAAACTGTTATTATAAGCAAACTTAGCCAGGCTCAAGTGATCAACCAAGTGACCACCCCAATCTAACACTCACATCCTAAGCAAATCCTCCAAAGTCTGAATAGTTCTCTATGACTGTCAATTAGTCTGCGAATGATTAGCCGTACTCATATGCACCTTAGTGCCCATCTCTGCCTGAAAGGCTCTCCAAAACTCTGAAGTGAACTTGGGATCCCGGTATGACACAATACTAGCTGGCACTCCATGCAGCCTCACTATGTCCTTCACGAATTTCTTAGCCAAAACCTCAGCTCCATCGGTGTTTTTAATGGCTACAAACCGTGCTGTCTTAGTCAACCAATCCACTATCACCCAGATAGCATCAAAAGTCCTCGAGTTAGACAATCCTACTATGAAATCCATCGTGATCATATTCCACTTCCACTCAGGAATGGGTAGCCTCTGCAACAAACTGCTCGGAACTCGATGCTCTGCTTTCACTAACGAACATGTGTCGCATTTTGCAACCTAATCCGCTACATCTCTGTTTATCCCTTCCCAGTGATAATACTGTTTCAGATCATGGTACATCTTATTCGCCCCCAGATGAATCGAGAACTTGCTCGCATGAGCCTCACTCAGAATCTTTTGCCTCAACGACTCATCTCGAGGCACACAAACTCGACCACGAAACAGAATCGTCCCATTCGGAGAGACCAAATACTCAGAACCAACTGCTTGCGACGCATCAATCAAATTTTGATCATTCTGCTGAGCCACTCTGATCCTACTGAGAAGATCAGCCTGATCGACTGCCTCTAAGCCCAAAGGCTCCTGCGAAACAGCATAAAGATGCAATGTGCTAATCTTGCCTACCAAATCCTCAATATCCTGCTCTCGAGCTGAATCGAACCTCCATCGACTCAAAGCATCCGCTACCTGATTAGCCGTGCCCGGGTGATAAATAATCCGCCAGTAACTCAACCCAGTGCCTATGCCTCATATTTAGATTCTTGTGATCTGTAAAAATCTGCAGTCTCCCACCATAGAGATAAGACCTCCAGATCTTAAAAGCAAACATTACAGCTCCCAACTCAAGATTATGCGTAGGCCGATTACGGTCGCTACCCTGCGATTGCCTTAAAGCATACGCGATAACACAACCCTCCTACATCAAAACACAACCCAAACCAACTCCCAAAGCATCCGTATACACTGTGTACGGCTTTTCTGGCTCGGGTGATGCCAAAAGAGGCATACTCGTGAACATCTCCTTGAGCTTCGCAAGACTCTCTTCATATTCCAGCTACCACACAAACAGAACATCCTTTGCGGTCAGCTTTGTCATAGGTTGCGCCATACTCGCAAAGCCTTTGACGAATCTCTTGTAATAACCTGCTAGACCCAAGAAACTCCTGATCTTGATAACACTACTCGGTGTAGGCCAATCCCTAATAGCCTCGATCTTCGCTGGATCCACCGAAACTCCCTTTGCCAACACAATATGACTAATGCCTCTGCCAAAAACTGCACTTCCTCAACTTAGCATATGACTTCTGCTCACGAAGCTTCTCCAAAACCAATCTCAGATGAGCCTCATGCTCTTCGGGACTCCTCGAATAAACCAAGATGTCGTCAATAAAGATGATGACAAACACGTCCAGATACTCCTTGAACATGTCGTTCATCAATCTCATGAAAGCTGCCGGCGCATTAGTCAACCCGAAAGGCATGACCACGAACTCAAAATGTCCGCATCTTGTCCTAAACGCTGTCTTATGAACATCTGCCTCATGTATCATAATCTGATGATAATCCGACATCAAGTCTATCTTGGAGAACCAAGTAGCACCCCTCAGCTGATCCAATAACTCATCAATCCCGGGAAAGGGTACTTGTTCTTCACCGTAACTTGGTTCAGACCTCGATAATAAATGCACAAACGAAAATTGCCATCCTTCTTTTTTACAAACAACACCGGCGCTCCCTACTGTGAAACACTCGGTCGTACAAAACCCTTACTCACCAAGTCTTCCAGCTGCTTCTTCAACTTTGCTAACTCTGATGGAGCCATCCTGTATGGAGCCTTAGAAATCTGAGCTGTCCTGGGCTCTAACTCAGTCGTGAAAGGATCAGACCTGGACGGCGGTAATCCCTGCAGTGGCTAAAACACATCCGCAAAATCCTGAACAATTCGAATCTCCCCGATAGTAATCTCAGTACTAAACTTCGGCATCGATATAGTAGACAAATACGCCTCGCAACCCCTCGCTATCATCTGCTCAGCCTGAATAGTCGAGATTACAAGATTCATGGATTAGGTCTCACACCCTGAAACACTAATTTCCCCGCGTCGCGCTCGAAAACGACTCTTCCTCGGTAACAGTCCAGATAGACTCTGTAAAACGATAATCAATCCATTCTAAGAATCACGTCGTAAAGTTCCACAGGACTAATCACCAATCTACCGGCATTGATTGCCCAGCAATCTGAACATCCTTTGCTCTCGCTCGGCTGATAGTAGCCAGGAATCCTCCTCAAGCCGCTTTAACCAGACCCGAAAGCTCGCTAGCACTGCTCCGGATGCCACTGTTCTCAGCATGCCCTAGAGTAATGTAACAGTTCGATTCTCCAGAATAAAAATGAACGTGAGATTTGAAACCTCCCACTAATAAGGACTCTACACAATTCACATGCGTTGAGAACCCTAATACAACTATCACATGCAAAGTAAATAAACACAACAATAATTCAACCACTAAGAATTTACAAAGTTCGAGACTAAGATTTTACCTGTGATCTGTGCGTTGCTATGCTGACCAACATCTCCTGGCACATAAACTCGCGGTGCAAGTCCAATCTGACCTTGAGGCTGCAGAGCTGCTAACTTAGCTACAGGCTGTGCTGCCACTGGCTGAACCGTTGCCAATGCTGCAGCTTAGGCCACATCGGTCTGACATGCCCCGGCTCACGGCAATGGAAACAGATCTTGACATCCCGAGATGCCTCCCTCTTAGGACAGTTCACCACTCGATGCTCCGTGCTCCCGCAACCATAACAACCATGACCACTCTGACCGCCTCCAGATACCTCCTCAAATCTTCTCTTCTGACTCTGCGTAGGCTTGCCGCCTTTGCCAAAACCAGAACTCTGAGAAATATGTTGTTGCTGCTGTCTCCTCGGCTGAACAGCAGGAGCAACCGCAGGTGGAACAACCACAGCTAGAATAATTGCAGAACCAGCTTGCTCACGTTGATCCTCCTCAATAGAAGCCGCAAGCTCCATGAGCTTCGCCCTCGAGGCGTACCTAGAACCTCTGTACGGGGTCCTAATGCTCAAACGAAGCCCTTGCAAGAACTTCTGCATAAGGGCCCGCTCGTCGTCCATGCCACGGCCTGCATAAACCAGTAGTCTGCTGAACTCGGCATCATACTCCCGTACTGTACTCGCTCCCTGAGCCATCTCTATGAATCTCATATGAAGACGATCCAACGCCTCTCGAGGAAAGAACTTGGCGTTGAATTCAACCACAAACTCGTCCTAAGTCCACACTGTCCTCCGAGTCTCATTCGATCTCCACCAACTATGCGCGTCCTCACTTAGATATTGAACGGCCAACTCTACACGGTACTCAGCAGGACATCAAATCGATCGAAAGTTGCGCTCCACTCTCAAGCGCCACTCCTCGGCCCCTCTGGACCAACTCTGCCCGTGAAGAAAGGCGTATCAATCTTCTGCATCTGTCCCATCATCACGAGATAGGAAGGATGCTCAACGACTACAACCCTCGGCTGCTCAACTAGTGCAGCTCTCTGTTGCGCCTCCACCACCGGAGGTCCTGCTGGAGCTGGTGCTGGAACCACCGCCGAAAACCGATCCAACAACTGCGTCAGAAGTCCCACAATGACATCGTTACGACCCAGAGCTGGAGTAGTACCCCCACCCAGGCCTACTCCACCACAAGCACCTCTCCCGGCGCCCCTCCCGGCACCAACGGCCACACTGACACTTGCACTCGTCTTGCTCGCGGTCTCCACCTGATGTGTCTGGGATGCAGCCACACTGCTAGACGACTTGTCTCTGGTCCTAAACCACGACCCCTGCCTGCGGCTCTGCCGCCACAGGCAGCTGCTCTGCCACCACGGGCACCTACTCTGCCACGACCTCTAGTAACTGGAGCCATCTCTCTGCAACACATGACAAAAGATAAGCACACTAGAAGTCACAAAGAAATAAAACACAACTCACCGCGAAGATGATTCTAAGACTACTAATTGTCTAACCACCAATAAACAATTAAACCACATAGTCTCAATTCATCTAATTTCAATGTCCTAAAAACGTCTAGGTTCTGATACCAAAATGAAACAACCAACACTTTTTTTTTAAAACTAAACATTTCTAATGAGGAACTCTTAAAATGAAATAAACCAATAAATTAAATAGTAAAATTCAGTTCTTAATTTAATAAATAAAATCCTGTAAATAATTCAATAAACCGATTCAGGAATGATAAAAAGATCTAACAACCTAAACAACCAGGTTCGCTAGACTAAACAACAAAAGCAATAAATCCTAACATCCTCTTCCTACGCCTTGATTCCGCAGTCACATTTTTCCTTTACCTGCATCACATGAAAAAAAAAGATGCATAAGTAATTAATAATTACTTAGTGAGACGGTCTTCCCGTCAACAGGCTAAGTACGAATATATCAGAAATAAATCAACAAATAATTTAAAAACTCACGCATGAAAAACACGGGTGTCGATCGACACCAAGGCACGGTGTCAATCGACAATCAAGTCGCAGAAACAATTCACGATTTCATAACAGCCCTAAATTCACGATTCATCAACGTTTTAACATGAAAACTAAACGATTCCATCACAATAACACACAACAAACAGCCATGAATCACACACAAAAATCCCTAAACCAATTGTGACCCGAAAACTAATATATTCGAGCCTGCGGTCGCGCACTCACCTCAATTTTGGATTGAAATGATGAACGAGGAATGAGATTGAACGAAACAGCGACGAACCGAGACCAAAACTCGCTGGAACGAGTCACTAACGACGCAAACTACGCCAGACGAAGAACGCTAAGCCTTTAGGAAACAAACGAGAAGTTTATGACGGATTTCTTTGCAACAATCCTTCAAAAACTCTCCTAATATCTCTTGATTTTGAAATTCTCTCCTCTTTCTGATCGAAAACGGCCAAAGACTGCAGAACAAATATATAATCACGAGCCCTAGGTTTTCCCTAAACCGACTCGTGAACTGAACGACTTAAAAAAAATCAAACAAAACCGTTCAACGGATGTTGCTGTTGATCGACACCCACGCATGGTGTCGATCGACACCCCATTCCAAAGTTAATACTTTGGTTTTGGGATGTTGCAAATTTTTTGTTAGATTGGCCATACAAATTAAAAACCAACGTGTATTCATTGGGTATGCCAACATGTTCTCTCAAAACCAATCGGTAATGAATAGATTGACCCATATTTTTTTACATATTCTTGAAAGTTTTTCCCATTTTCGATGTGAAATATTCTTCACAATAATCTTCATAATGTAACGCCCCGACCGCCCTATCCATGGGCTCCACGTCCACTCTCGTCTCGTGGGCCTACACTCCTTGACGGTCGGTACGTTAGTCCGGAGGCTCGGAAGTCATGTTTACTTATCCTGCAAATCACCACGTGATCTTTCCTCGTGTTTTGACCTCACTCACACGATACTGGAAATGACTTCCCAGTAGGTCACCCATCCTAAAACTACTCCAGCTCAAGCACGCTTAACTCTGGAGTTCTCTCAAGACATGTGACCGAAAAGATAAGTGCACTTTGGTGACATAGGTAGCCAAATCAATTCTTTTAAGCCTCTCCGCATATACCGCATATACCATATATGTTCTAAAAACCGGGGTGTCACACATACAACGTCGATCTATTATACCTTTGCGGGAATATTCATAGCTATTATTAATTCACGAATAGTATGATTTTTTTGTAAAAAGGGGTTTCGACATTTTTTTAAGATTTCTTTTATAATTTTCTTCATCAAACTTCTTAATAAATTTTCCATATAATTTCAGATTTCTTTTTTCTATTTCGTGGTGAGTACTAATAATATAAGTTGCTAAAACTTACAAATTAATCGCAAACAATAACGCAAGACAAGTACATAACTCACAAATAAGTCAATTTAGAATAAGTGCTTGAAATTGCAGATACTCGTTTTCAACAAGCCGAATACAAATATAATGGGTATTTATTTTATGATTATAACCCCCTTTAATTTAAGGGACGAGCTAGAGTTGCGAAAAAGAATCATTTAGCTTCCAACTAATCTTAAAATTTTGGTATTTTCGGGTCTATGTTAGAGCAGTTCGGACGCATAGACGTTACAACCTTTAGTCATGTTGGTAATCAATATCCATTTAATTAACTATTTGTAACAATAAATAAGCGAGCCTAATAATATCAAAGCAAATACGAGATTTCTATTACAAATCAAAATTTCAAGAATGAGACGATCTAGCTTTAACACAATGGTGACGCACATATATGGTGGAGAGGTGTTGAGGCCTGGAGGAGGCAAACAGTGTGGACTTGGGCAAAATTGTTGGCTGAGTTTAATGCAAGTATTTTCTTCAAGAGGCAGTAAATCGGTTAGAGACGCGGTTTGTGCAGAGGTGTTGAGGCCAGGAGGAGACAAACATTGTAGGCTTCTGAAGAATTCTTGGCTGAGTTTAATGCCAAATATTTTCCTCAAGAGGCAGTGGACACTTTGGGCCACACTCTCGGCGGACTCACTTAGACGACCCCGACCACGCCCTCGGCCTTCACGATCACGACCACGACCACGACTACCCCTAAACATGGTATTTTCTAGGCATTAACATCCCTTATAAACACGGGTTCAATTCTCAAACTAACCCTTTTATAAACTTTTTGTCTTATTTTTAGTCTTTTTTCTTTATTCTCTTGAAAATTATAAAATTGTAGAAATAATGCAACTCTTTTCCATTATTAATTATTCTGCAATGTATAAGGGAAATTGCACTCAATAACAAAAACAAAAATTATAATTCAAAGTCTAACCATTTAACCTAATTTTAATGGCTTTGATTAAGCCACATAAGCTCATTTTAGCTAGTCTATGAACTATTAAAATTTTTGGGCTATCCTTGCAATGAACCTCAAATATAAAGCGTTCATTATTCTGTTTTTTTTTTCATTTTTAGTATTTACCTAATATTTTTATGCAATAAGTTATATAATATGTTTCAAAAAATAAAATTTGACCCCTCTAAAAATAATTTATGAATCCGCCACTGGATGTAATACTAACTCAAAACCAAAGCAGCCACCTGGGTACATCAGATAGAGCCTGATACACGTTTGAGAATCCAAGTACTGGCCATCATCAATGAACTAGTCAAATATAATATCTTCTATTGTTACTAGAAGACAATATTATTTCACTATTGTATGATGAAAATTATAAGACTAAACTCACCATTATTTAACTATAAATAGAGGTTGATCTTAGGCTTATTTACTTACTCTTCAACACATACATTAAAACAAAGTAGTATAATAGTGATCATGGCTAAGTTTGCTTCCATCATTGCTCTTCTCTTCGCTGCTCTTGTTCTCTTTGCTTCTTTTGGTAAGTAATGATTCTATCATATACATGCAAAAATAACTTATCAATTTGCTAATCTCATAATTTTTCTGTCATGAATAAACTATGATAGACGTTACAACCTTTAGTCATGTTGGTAATCAATATCCACTTAATTAACTATTTGTAACAATAAATAAGCGAGCCTAGTAATATCAAAGCAAATACGAGATTTCGGTCACAAATCGAAATTTCAAGAATGAGACGATCTAGCTTTAACACAATGGTGACACACATATATGGTGGAGAGCTGTTGAGGCCTGGAGGAGGCAGGCAGTGTGGACTTGTGAAAAATTCTTGGCTGAATTTAATGCCAGTATTTTCCTCAAGAGGCAGTGAACCAGTTAGAGACGCGGTTTGTGGAGAGGTGTTGAGGCCAGGAGGAAACAAACTTTGTGGGCTTGGGAAGAATTCTTGGCTGAGTTTAATGCCAAATATTTTCCTCAAGAGGCAGTGGACACTCTGGGCCACACTCACTTACTCGACCCCGACCACGCCCTCGGCCTCCACGACTACGACCACGACCACCCCTAAACATGGTATTTCTCTAGGCATTAACACCCCTAAAAACGGGTTCAATTCTCAAACTAACCCTTTTATAATTTTTTTGTCTTATACTTTGCCTTTGTAGAAATAATGCAACTCATTTCTCTTATTAATTATTCTGCAAAGTATAAGGGAAATTGCACTCAATAACATAAAAAAAAATTATAATTCCAAGTCTAACCACTTAACCTAATTTTAATGGTTTTGATTAAGCCACTTAACCTTATTTTAGCTAGTCTGTTGATTATTAATTTGTTTGGCTATCCTTGCAATTAACCCAAAATATAAAGCGTTCATTATTTTTATTTTTTTCATTTTTAGTATTTACCTAATATTTTTATGCAATAAGTTATATAATATGTTTCAAAAACAAAAATTTGATCCCACTAAAAATAATTTATGGATCCGCCACTGGATGTAATACTAACTCAAAACCAAAGCAGCCACCTGGGTTAAATCAGATAGAGAGGCAGCCTGATACACGTTTGAGAACTAGATACAAGTACTAGCCATCATTAATGAACTAGTCAAACATAATATTTTCTATTGTTACTAGAAGACAATATTATTTCAGTATCGTACGATGGAAATTATAAGACTAAACTCACCATCATTTAACTATAAATAGAGGTTGATCTTAGGCTTATTTACTCACTCTTTAACACATACATTAAAACAAAGAAGTATAATAGTGATCATGGCTAAGTTTGCTTCCATCATTGCTCTTCTCTTAGCTGCTCTTGTTCTCTTTGCTTCTTTTGGTAAGTAATGGTTATATCATATACATGCAAAAATGGCTTATCAACTTGCTAATTTCAAATTTAGGTTTTATTTGATAAATGATTTGTAATTAACCTTGAGTTATGTATATGTAGAAGCACCAACAATGGTGGAAGCCCAAACGTATTGTGAGAAGCCAAGTGGGACATGGTCAGGAGTTTGTGGAAGCAGTAGTGCATGCAACAATCAGTGCATTAACCTTGAGGGAGCAAAACATGGATCATGCAACTATGTCTTCCCATATTACAGATGTATCTGTTACTTCTAATGTTAATCGATCTACCCTAAAACTCATTCGTGGTTAACCGTGTGTGTATTTTACATTGAATAAGTCTGTATCACTCTATGAGTGATGAAATGACATGTATGTTTATGTTTCTATGTTTGGTGTGGTTTTAAACTTATAATACAAACTTTATATAGTACGTACCAAAATCGCCTTATGAAGTTGGAGCGTATATGTAGGAATAGAAATCCAATTAGCTAATTAAGTACTTTTTAAAATGTGTATAAAAGTAGTCTTTAGTTCCTAAAACGAATCTTTTGAGACATATCCAAATATAGAGGTTAATCAACAGTTTAGCTATGCTTGTTTTAAAAAACCATTTTGATTATTCAAAAACCGATTCTTCCTTAGGACTCAAGCAAATAACCAATCGTGTATTTTTTATTTTGATAAATCATGGGAGTTCTAAACCTTTGACCCATAATCTTCTCGAAACCCGAATGCAATCTTTGGATTCCGATTTAAAGAATAATCTTCCGTACAAATGGGGATTTGAACCCAGGGCACAAAGGAACTAACCTCTTTGTGTTACCACTAAGCCACCATACCTTTGGTCAATCATGTATTTTTATTGTCTAAATTTCCTCATTGAGCTCTATACTACTTATCAACCAAAATCGTTAAAAGAAAATTTAATTGAAATAAAAGCATCGATCCTCAAGCTAACCATAAACCGTACTCTTCTCTCCTGAAATAATGGGGCCTAAACAAAACAAATTTTTTTTTTTTTTTTTTTGTTGAAATGTTAAATTTATTTATCAACAAAAAAAGTTTTACATAACCAGTTTTAACCGGTGGTCAAATCTTAAACCATCTGAGAAGTTGGAAGCATAATTCTAAATTGTTTCGTAAGAAAGGAGATTTAAGCATTTGTTGTCCTTGAGACTAGATTCCATCGAGCAACTCCTTGCCCTTCATTGCCCACGTCTTTGTCGTAGGCGGAGAGCCGAGCATTCATTTCTTTATGTATTAGACTTGCAGTATACTCCATTGAGTGGTGGGGCTTGTGATGAATTCTTCCATTTCTTTCCCTCCATATCCAATAGATAAGTGATTGAAATACCATTTGCAACAGCATCTTGTCTAGGGAGGTTAGTCGATTCCGCATCACACATTGGACGGTCCTTAGCCAGTCTGGATTAATCCTTGATCCCAACAAATCACTGGCAAGCATAGTCCTTATCGTGTAAGTGTACGGACAAGCTAGATAGAGATGATTCCGTGTCTCGTTTCTTTCTCCACATAAAGGACAAGATTGAATTAATCCCCATGTTCTCATGCGGTCTCCCGTTGAAAGTCTGTCTCGGAAGGCCAACCAAACTATAAACTCTTGTTTTGGAATAGCTTGCTGGAACCAAACTAGTCGTGACCAAGGCACCACTGGTCCGGTAGACCTTAAGAGATTCCAAGTGCGTTTAGAAGAGAAATTTCCTTCGAAGTGTTGGTCCTTTTGTTTCCATAGGTTTAGATCACGACCTGCATTGTCGGATGGAGGCTGCCGTTGATGTATGGTGTCGATTATTTCCTGAAATTGTATCCCTCAAACACGTCTGAAACGCCATCCATTATCAACTACAGAATCAACAACTTTGGCGTTTCTCGGAACTCCAAGAACGCGACTTCCAACCTCTCCTAGAACCTCATAGAGTGGCCCAATACCCAACCAGTTATCGAACCAGAAATGAGTAGAAATTCCATTCTTAACCTCTTTTCTCATAAATTTTGGTGCCAACGGACGGAGCTTGAGAACTTTCTTCCACATCCACGATCCCTTTGTTGTTTTGTCCGAAATTTCTCAAAAGGCTGAGTTTTTAAGCAAGTACTGACGAGTTCAAGCAACCCAAAGTGACCCATCTTCTCAAATAATCTCCAAATGAGCTTCAATGTGAATAATTTTGAGGAGTTTTCCAATTTTCTTATGCCTAAACCGCCTTCTTGTTTCGGATTAGTAACTTCTGACCAAGCCACCTTTGCTTTTGGTGAATCATTAGGAGAGCCTGACCATAAGAAAGCTGAGCACATGCTTTCAATAATTTCGAAAAATCTTTTGGGAAGTCGAATTGCTGAGCACCAGAAATTTGTAATACTGGCTATAACCGAGTGAATTAACTGAAGTCGTCCAGCATAGGACAATGATCTAGTCGCCCAAGAATTCAGACGATTTCGGATTCGATCAATTAAAGGTTCATAGTCAAAATTGCTAATATATGATATATATATTTTTTTTAAATGGAAACAATTGTTAATATTTAAAAAAATTGTGGACCTCTTCTTGTAGAGAATACTTTTTGCAGGGCCTTTATTCATATTAATTTTTTTTTAATTATTTGGGTATCCAAACCCACGTCTTTTGGGTTTATGCTAGGGCCGACCTTGCTTCTCTTATAAGATTCCATAAATCTTAAACTCGTTTTTAGCCATGAGAGGTGAAGGGCAAAGACTTTGCTTGGGTTGTCCACATCTTCCGATCCCATTCGAAACATTTAAAGTCTTCTTGACCAAGTCAAATTAAGCCGCCCATGTGAATATTCATATATATTTATCTGATAAGTTTGCTTTTGTAATTAACCTTGAGTTATGCACAGGGAAAGAGCCACTTGAGAGGAAGGGGGTTATATAACCCCGGTTAAATATGAAAATACATTTTTATGCAATGTAATTTATACAAATCCAGTAGCAAAATTGGTAATTTAATTTATAGGCATTGACACCCCTAAACATGAGTTCAATTCTCAAACTGACCCTAAAGGTAAGAATGGATACCACCAAAACGCTCAAGAGTCAGCCCATATCACCAACCCGCAAATCGTTGGTCTAGAAACAAGAGACGTGTCCGAGGTCATGGTTAACAACCAGCCTGGACCTGATCAGAACCAGTTTGCAATCGATAGCTAACCTTGATCAAACCAGAACTAATCGCTCCCGATTGATAATTCTCTCGCGAGCGCATAAACCGCGGACCAAAATGCTTAACCCGGATCCGCAATAATCACCACCGTTGTGCATGCACCCCTAGTGCCACGAAGCGTATGGCTACGCAATTCGACCGCAGGTGGAACAACTTCAGCTAGCCCAACTAGCACCTCTACTGGAGGAATCCCACCGCTCCCCACATGACATAGAAAACGCTCCCAAGACGATTTATTGGAGATGCGCCGAATGCTTTCGACTCTGGTAGAGCGAACGCAAAGTCATGGCCTAACTGTCTGGATGGTAGTAGCTCGCCTTGATCATCAAAAGAGAACATTCATGGCTCAGCTCCATGAGATGTCTCAATTAACCAACCAAGGGTCCCACCCCGCCGGACATCCAATGAAGAAGTGACCCCCTCTAGGAACACTACCCCTAGGCGGCAACTAGATTTTTCAGGGATCCACGTGACCCCTGCAAGCGCCACACGAAGTCCAACGTTCACCCTCGGTTTGAGAATGAACTCGTTGACCACTGATCCAGCCGATCTTAGCTCGCGAAACACCTCGACGCAGGTGAATGGAGGATCCTTACCACCTCCTCCCCCATTGAACAGGACACAACTAGCCCCAATAATGTGGGAAACCCTCTCCCGTATACTCTTTTTCTCAACTCTTTTCCTCTCTCAAAACTAGTTCTTATTATTATTATTATAAATTAATTTATTTTTTTTTTTCAATCCATGAGGTCACAAAAGAGATACGGGTTTATGCATCGTCCCCTGGTTCATAGAGAAGTTTTTTATGGGACGAATCTAATGAGGTCACAAAGGAGATACGGGTTTACACATCATCCTCTGGTTAACTTCGAAACTTTTAGATTCCCTTACAACATGCTCTCCTGAGGTCACAAAGGATACACGGGTTTACGCATAGTCCCTTGGGTCACTTGGGCATGTTGCTTTGATTAAAGAGAGGAGAGTTAGAGAGTAAAGAGTACACTTGTTGGAGAGTTGCGGTGTCTTGTATGGTTTGAAAAAGTCTTGCCCAATGAACATCAAACCCCTGAGAAAGAAATTAAAGATCAAGATTAAATACCAAATAAAAAATTGAGATGATATTGGATCAACCTAATTTCCGGCAAGTGTGGGGAATATTTAATCCACCCATAACATTTCCGAAACAGAACTTTGGCCAAGTAAGTCATACAAGTAATCCCTAGTCTGAAAACAAATCCAATAGATCAAGTTCATATTTCCCAAAACTTCTTATTGACTCGATAAAACTCAAAAGCAGACTCAATAAAAAAACAAAAATAAATTCTAAAAAATAAACCAAGCAGCAGCACCTGATTCACCAAAATACTAAGACACTTGGGACTGACACAACAACAAGACTCAAAAAAAATTGAAAATAAAATGGATAAATAACCGCTCCCCCGGACTTAAATCACACCGTCTCCGGTGTGAAAAAGTTCAAGAGATTGGCGACGCAATGAAATAAATATAAACACGGATAGTACAATGATGGTAGTAGGGTTAGAAAAGATATCACTGAGTAGAAGCCTCGTCGCCATCGTCGCCACTCGTCCTCTGCTTCTTCCTTCTCAACGGCTGACCCGAGCTTGAGGTTGAGTTTGAAGGAACGAGCTGAGCGTCCCTTGCTGTTGTGGCGTGACAGCATCCTTTGGAGAGCATTTGCATGATCATCTGCATGAGGCTGTTGTTCTTCTTCGTGGACTGAATCATCCAACTACTTTTGTTTTTTTTTTTTTTTTTTTTTTTTTTGGAACATAAGTACTGAAAACAAAAATAAAATGTCAGTAATAAAAGGAAATTAAAATCGATTATGTACAAGAAACCTTACCGATGGGTTGCCTCCCATCAAGCGCTTGTTTTAAGTCGTTAGCTTGACTTTGTAGACCATTTAGGCTCAAGGAGGGTCACTGAAGGTGACAGATCCACCTTCTCCAATGCATGCGTCAGCAAGATATGGCTTGATCCGCTGACCATTCACCACAAACTCACCTCCTCTAGTTTCCAGCAACACTACGGCTCCATGTGGTCTCACCTCCTTGATTGTGAACGGACCGGGCCCTTTCTTGTCTTTAATCTTTCGGAACCTGAATAACCATCTGAGCCATGCTGGGAGGGTCTTCAACTCAAGCTTTGGAGCTTTCAACTCACTCCAAGGACCTGAAACAGTAGAATTTTCGGGAGCAGGTGCTCGGTACTCCGCCTCGGGTGCTCGCTGGGATGCTCGCTGACCCTCGATTTTTTTGCCCTCTCCCAGACTCAGAAATTCATCTCCTTTACTCACTCTGATGTTAGAATCCAGAAACTTAGCAAATCCTTGGGTGTCTTCACTCAGAAAACAGTGTTCACCCTCAGCTTTTGTCAATGCGACTTCAAGCGGATCACTTGCTAAAATCTCTTCAACCTCAAATTCTGACATCTCTATTCCATCGTGGATAACAAATGCTTGTCCATCAATCATCGGTTTCTTGAGAAGTTTGTTCATCTCAAACCGAACTACCATGTCTCCTAGACGGAGGTCCACTATGCTTTCTTCGATATCAATGATAGCACGTGCTGTGCGTAAGAAAGCTCTGCCCAAAATCAACGGATCCTTTGGTTCTTCATCAAGCTCTAGAACCACAAAATCAGCTGGGATTAAAGTATCCCCAATTCGGACGTGCAAATCTTCGATAATACCCACCGGAAGCTTTGTAGACCGATCCGCAAAAACCAACGAAATCTTGGTGGGTTTGAACTTGGTGAAACCCAGATGCTTAGCCACAGAATATGGCATCAAATTGACGCTGGAGCCCAAGTCACACAATGAACATGCAAACGTGCAAGGCCCTATCTTCACGAAAATCACAAACCTTCCCGGATCACCTTTCTTTGCCAACACCTTACTCTGAAGTATGGCGCTACACTCCTTAGAAACCATCATCACACTTTCCTCTTCAACAATCTTACCAGCAACCAATTCCTTTGTGTACCTCTTGAGTGATGGTATCATTTGCACGGCATCAACCAAAGGAGGCTTCATCGTCAAATCTTCTAGCATCTCCTTACACTTAACATCCTCCAAATCTTTCCTCGATTTATTAGGGAGTACTGGGTAAGGCACCCTTGGTACATAAACTCGCTCAGGCGGAGTTTCTGAAATTTTCGTGGGAGCACCCTGCGCGAGTAGGTTCTCGGCAGCAGATGTGTGGTGCTCAGAAAATTTTTCTCAACATCGATTCGAACAGAACCCTGAGGTGTCCCTGAGCTTGAACCAGTCTCCTTATGCTTATCTTTCTCTGAAAAATCACTCTCTTGAGCCCGGTGCTCGGTAACCTTCTCCTTAGCCTTTACGTGGGAGCTTGTGATTATAGGTGGTACCAACACCCTTCTACTCCTCAACTCAACCGCATTTACATGATACTCCTTTCTGGGATTCACCTCACCACGTCCTGGAAAAGTTCCAGCTGGTCTCTTAATAGCTTCGGCGTTTTGAGCTACTTGTGTATCCAATTTCTTCACATGCACGGTAACAACCTAGTACTTCGCATTTAGATCATTGTACATGTGATCTATCTTGGCATTAATCTCAGTGGACACCTTCTGCTGGTCAACCATCAGTTGCTGCATTAGACTCTTCAACTCATCCTGAGATGTAGGCGCAGAAGTAGCTTGTTGTGGCGCAGCGAATTGTTGTTGATTCCCTCCTTGGAAACGATTCTGATTCTTGTTAGGGATGAACTGATTCCCCTGAGTGTTGTTGGAGTAGAACTTCTGAAATCCTTGACCTTGTGGGTTGTGATTCATACCTCCTTGTTGCGGATGGACTTGGTCTTGTGGGTTCTCGACATTGGTGCTTCGGTAGGAGAGGTTGGGGTGGCTCTTATAGTTGGGGTTGAACCCACGGTTCTGATATCCTTATCCACTCACAAAGTTAACTTCTTGTACTCCAGCATCTTCATCATCTTTAAACTCTTGAGGAATAAGCGTAGCCTCATTCTCTTCCACAAATTTTACCGGTCTTTGACTCTCGCGTAGAAGTAGGTTCAGCTTCGCCGTCAGCTCATCAATCTTCTGAGTGTCCACACTATTGACTTTCCTGGACCTATCATACTCAGGAGCCTTGTTGTTAGAGCTCGAAGCGAGGTTCTCAATCAACTCAAAAGCACCATCTCTAGTCTTAGTCATAAAGTCTCCAACACTCACAACATTTAGGGCATTCTGATAATCCCATTCAACTCCATCATAGAATATCCCCAGAATCTGCTCATCCTTAAAACCATGATGAGGACACTCCCTACGGTACTCCATCAGTCTTTTCCAAGCTTCACAAAAAGCTGCACCAGAATGTTGTTGAAAAGACGAAATCTTGTTCCTCAAAGATGATGTCTTGGACTTAGTGTAGAAATAGTCCAAGAACGCAGCTCTAACCTCATCCCATGTCTTCAAAGAACCAGCCGGCAGCGACTTCAACCATCTAAGAGCCTTGTCCGCAAGTGAAAAAGGGAATAGCTTGCACTTCAAAAACTCATTCGGCACCCCATTAGAACCCGTAGTGCTGCAGATTTCTTCGAAGTTCTCGATGTGATCCATCGGTATCTCAGCAGGTAATCCGTGAAAGAGGTGTTGTTTCACCAATGAGATCATCAGAGGCTTGATCTCAAAATCTTGCTTCTGAATTGTTGGAGAAACAATAGCCGAACGATTTTGATAAAATGCATGGGGATTATCTGAATCCCCTATACCCGGTTGTACTTGCAGAGCTTGTGGTTGATTTCTTTGCAACTCAGCAATCTGATCCCTTAAGAACTGTAACTGAGCGTTCATCTCTGTCTCTTGATCAGGCATAATGTCCAAAGCAGCTGTGTTTCTTCGTTGACGGTTTTGACGTTCAAGGCGAGCTAACTCTTAGTTCGTGACACTAATTAATGATCCGGTGAGATTTCTTCTCGTTCTTCTACTGGTCATGCACCTGACACATAGCAGAAACAAATAAAAACAAAATTAGAAAAATTCTTAGGCTATAAATAAAATCAAAAATCAAAGGTAACGTAATTAGTCCCCGGCAACGGCGCAAAAAACTTGATTTTGTAAAGTTTTAACCCAAAATAAAATCCGCAAGTGCACAGACAATCGCAGTAATATATAGGGTATCAAATCCACAGAGGCCAAGGTTACACTATGAAATTATGAGATTTTAATTTAAAGCTAAGATAAAATATGGTTTTGTGATTTTTGAAACAATGAAAACGGCAAAATAAAACGATGTAAAATTCAATAAAACAAGCACTAGATCAAGGTAATTCGCCAGTGATTTCGGATTTAGGACTAAGGAACTATTCAGGAACTAATTTAAGTACGTTCTAGAACTCAAACATAATGATAATATTGCCCCACTGTCGTGATGTATCAATACCTAAACTGTTGTTTGGACCCAGCGATGTTGACAAGCATTAACGGGTTGGTTCAATTTGTTCACGATTAATGGTAACAATCAACTGTCGTTGGTTACACACTAATTGCTCACCAATGGTTTATCTAGCAACCTAGAGCACTTTCGTGAATAAATTTAACTTAGAATCATAGATTAGGTGATCAAATTAATCTAAGCATTATAAATCCCTATTGATGAAGACATATAATAATCGGTCCTATTCGGCTCAGCCACTGACATCTTAAATCACCATTGAAAACCTTAACCTAGCTAATGGACTACTCAAGCATGGAGAAGAAAAACACAACAATCAATGAAAGAGAATTCATAATGAAATTATTGAAGGAGATAAAGGTTTAGAATTCTTCTTAAACAAATGTTGTGGAATGATCCTCCGGTTCTTACAAGCAATACCACGGAAGAAGAAAACAAATCAGAGCACTGAAATTGCAAGAGTTTCGGAATCAAAAACAATGGAGTGAAAATGTTTCAAGTCTTCAAAAGGAGAAGAACGTGAGTTTTTCGGTCTCTGGGGGTGAGGAAGCGTGTATTCCTAGGCGGCTGGGCCCCCCTTATTTATAAACTTCACTTTAAAATTAGGTCAAAGTCGAAGCCTCTGGTGAGCAGGTGGGGCGAGCAGGCGAGTGAGCAGCGGGAGCAGGTGCTCGGATATGAAAAGTCACCCCTTTTGCTCCAAATTCCTCTCCTTAGCCCCAAAAAGCTCCAGCAACTCCAATCCATGCTCCAAAGCCTCCTAGAACCTTAAAAGACACGAAAAGAACTAGAAAGACCTGAAAACAATAGAAAACAATAAGCAAAACAGGCTAAAATCCAAATATATCAGTAAGGCAAACAATGTTCACATGAAACTCCCAGGCTAACCTAGCTCGAACTCCAGCCGATCGAATTGAACCAACTGGAAATACCAATCTCACAGTTGGAGAGAACGTCTTCAACCAAGACAACTTTTACAGGCATGCTAAGAAAACTCAAGCGGAACTGTAACGTATGCTGTTGTGTGTCCACAGAGCTACCAGCTCAGCCCCGGACATCGGTTGAGCAATCGAAGACACTCGGCAAATGCCGTTCACTAATAGGATAGCCAATGCACCTATCAAAGATATTGGAAAAATCAGGCTCCGGGAGTTCTCCGGAAGCAGCGATCCCAAGGCCCACGTAAAAGCATTTTGACATGTTGTAGCGAGAGCTCACCTGGCCAACTGTGAAACAGAGGCGGGGCATTGCAGGCTATTTGCCAAAAGCCTAACGGGCCTTGCCCTCGAATGGTTTGTAGGACTAGATAGCTGCTCCATCGATAGCTTTGATGCCCTGATAGCACTATTCCTCAAGCAATACTTTGTATTCATCGAAGCAAGAGCTTCTAAAGCTAACCTCTGGAAGCTAACCCAAGGGCCCAAAGAACACCTCAGGGAATATATTGTGAAAATGTAATCAAGTCCAGGATTGCCAACCTGAATGAAGAAGTGGCACTAGAAGCGGTAAAGAACGGCCTATTGCACAAATCCAAGTTCCGAGAGAAGCTTACCGTCAACCCTTTCACACCGCTCAACGACGCGCTGCACAAAGCAACCTTCTTCGCCATCCTTGAAGAGGAGACAACTCTCTTAGAGAAGAAATAAATGAATCTCGCGGCTGTTCCCGGACAACAATAGTCCAAGAAGTTCGTCAAGAACTATGGAAATGGGCAGCAGGCGTACGCCATCGACCATTTGTAGCAAGTCAAGAAGTCTGAATATGATGAACAAAATATTGCACTCACCATGGCAAGAGAGGCCATTCTACCGAGGAATGTCGATATCTAGCTGGACTCAAAGGAAAACAAAAAAAAATCGTTGAACCAGCTCACCAGAACCCAATTGTCAAAGAAAAGGGAGCTGAGATCGAATCTCCACTTCCCAAAAAGCCAAAAAGAAGACATCAGCGGCGAAACGAGAGAGACATGCGCAAGTGGCGAACCCGGTCCAAAGTCCACCTTCATCCAGAAAATGAATCGACCTAATCTTTGGAGAACTGAGTATATGTGGCGGCTCGATGAAGTCAGTCTTGCCCCACCATCAGCTCTAAAGAAACTAGTCAGCCCTTGGATGAAGATACCACGCGCCCCCAAGGGCCTGAGTAACCCAGTCCCAGCCAAGCAAGTAGAATTCATCCTTGGAGGATTGAAATAGTGCAGAGACTCGATAAACTAGATTAGAACTCATCAGAACAGGGCCATCGCAGCTCATATACCCCCAACTGCACTCCTAGGGGTAGACCACCAAATCGCTTTGGCAGAGAGTGAAACAACGCACCTAGACAAGCCTCATGACGATGCTCTAGTCATTCAGCTAGAGAAATGCTCTAGTCATTCAGCTAGAGAAATGCGACTGCTTAGTTTCAAGAGTAATGATAGACATGGGGAGCTCAGTCGATCTACTGTTCTATGATGCTTACAAGAAGATGGGTCAAAATGACTCTGACCTGCAAGGCCAAGGCACAACGCTAACTGGTTTTGTAGGAGAAACGACCTACTCCATGGGAATCGTCCGACTCCCTATGGTAGTAGAGGGAGTCTACAAACTTGTAGATTTTGTTGTAATGGATCGCCGAGCTCCATTTAACGCAATATTTAGGGGGTCATGGATATACGCCATGAAAGCCGTACCTTCAACATATCACCAATGCGTTCAATTCCCCACCCCAGCGGAACATCAACAATCAAAGGTAACCAAAAGACATCCAGGATCTGCTACCTTAACAGGCACAAGCAGCTCACGTGCCTAACGTCGATCCTACCTTTAAACCAGTAAAAAAAAGAAGGAAATTAAACCTCAAGCAAGCTAAAGCCATCAATGATGAAGTAGAACGTCTACTCAAAGTTGGATCAATCAGGGAGGTCAAATACCCGGACTGGTTGGCAAACTTCGTAGTACTCAAAAAGAGAAACAGAAAGTGGAGGGTATGCATCGACTTTACATACTTAAACAAGTCATGCCCAAAAGATAACTTCCCACTTCCACACATCGACTGCCTGGTCGAAGCTACAAATGGTTACCAGCTGCTATCCTTCATAGACGCATTTTCAAGTTGCAATCAGATTCTAATGAATCCTGATCATCAAGAAAAACTGCATTTATAACAGACCGAGGAACGTATTGTTACAAAGTTATGCCCTTCGGATTAAAGAACGCATGAGCTACCTACCAACAGCTGGTCAACAAAATGTTTGCCCAGCAGCTCAGTAAAAGCATGGAAGTCTACATTGATGACATGCTGGTTAAGTCAGTAGATCAAGACGATCATGCCGCCCACCTTAAAGACCGCTTTGCGATCCTTAACCACTACATAATGAATTTGAAACCCACTATCTGCTCATTTGGAGTCCCACCAGGAGAATTCCTAGGCTACCTTGCGAGGAATAGAAGCCTATCCCAAGGAAATAACCACATTCCTAGAAATGGCATCTCCCAAGTCAACTAGGGAGGTGCGGCGATTAACTGGGCGGATAGCAGCGCTGAACCGCTTCATATCAAGGTCTACAGACAAATGCCTCCCATTTTATCAGTTGCTAAAAGGCAACAAAAGATTCAACTGGAATGCCAGCTACGAGGAAGCCTTTAAACAATTAAAAAATTACCTCAGCTAGCCTCTGATATTAGCAAAACTGGTGGAAGAAGAACCCTTATACCTTTACATTGCGGTATCACCAGCTGCCGTAAGCGAAGTACTAGTCCGAAAAAAAGCAAAACTAGCAAAAACAATTTTTTTACACAAGTAAATCATTGGTAGATGCGGAAACCAGATACGTAGCCATGGAAAAACTCGCATTCGTAGTAGTCATCTTAGCTAGGAAGTTGAGACTATATTTCTAATCATACGCGATCGTGGTGATAATATCTCATCCCATAAGAACCATCCTACACAGTCCTATCCAATCAGGAAGGCTAGCGAATACGACATTGAGTATCGCACCAAAGCAAGCGCTAAGGCCCAAATCTTAGCCGATTTTGTAATCGAGCTAGCACCTCAAGCAATCAACGAAACCGAGCCTGGGAAGATGTTGACACTCTACGTCGACGGCGCTTCTTCCAAACAAAGATTCGGGTTCAGAGTAAAACTCACCTCCCCAGCTGGAGAAGTATTGGAACAATATTTCCGACTAGGGTTCCTAGCTTTAAACAATTAAGCAAAATATGAAGCCCTCCTAGCCGGATTAGCTCTCGAAATTAGAGCTAGAGAGTTAAGTGCATTCAGCGACTCTCAGGTGGTCACTAGCCAATTCCACTGCGAATACGAGGCTAAAGACGACCAAATTGATGCATACCTACAGATCACCCACGAGCTAACCAAACAGTTCGACAAACTTGAGCTGACCTGCATACCGCAAGGTGAAAACACCTCTGTAGACGCCCTGGTAACCCTGGCATCGACCTCGGATCCCTTGGTCAAAAGAATAATCCCAGTTGAAGGGATAGCCCCAAAGGCAGGAGTAAACGCCATCAGAACAAGACATATGGCTAGAGATTCGCAATCCGAGCCCAGCTTCCAAGCCGAGTTGAGTGAACCACAAGCTGAGCAACTAATGGACACAGATGAACAAGATGAAAAATCACAAGACGAGCTCGACCCCGAAGAGCTGAATAAGTCACAAGAAGTAGATAAGGCCGACGAGGTTCATAAGGCGCCCGCACGCCCTGACTAGAGGATCCCAATTAGAGTACATCATCTACGAGACATCCCCGCCCAACGGAAATAAAGCAAGGAAACTCAAAATTAAGGGCGCCTATTTCTGCATCATCGACAGGAAATTATACAAACGGAGCACCTTCGGACCATGCTTGACCTGCATCTACGGAGTCGAAGTCTGCCAAGTCATGTCAAAAATCGAATATGTGTTGGTCCTAACAGATTACTTCACCAAATAGATAGAAGCAGTAGCCTACCAACAAATCTATTCAGAACAAGTCAAAAATTTCATATGGAAGAACGTCATATACCGCCACGGGCAACCATACAAAATAGTGACCGACAACGGCACCTAGTTCACCTTGGCAATAAATATTACCGCAAATAGTAGATCCGCTTGACATACTCAACCCGGAGGTACCCACAAGGAAACGACCAAGCCCAAGCAGCTAACAAAACTCTGCTTGACAACCTTAAGAAACACCTTAACTACAAGAAAAAGAGATGGAGCGAAGAGTTGCGCACCACTCCCAAAAAGGCCACCTCTAAAACACCTTTCCATTTAGTCTACCGAATAGAAGCAATGGCCTCGGCTGAAACAGTGGTACCAAGCCTCCGGAGGGCAATAAGCCCATCAAACGAGGAGTAAATGAAAAGATGCTCAAAGACACCCTGGATGTAATAGAGGAACGCAGCAACCTTGCCTCTGCTAGGATACATAATTACCAGCATGGCAAAGATAGGTACTACCAATCTAGAGTCAAGATCCGACGGTTCAGAGAAAGCGCACTAGTGCCGAAAACTAGGGATCAATTGGGAGGGTCCTTACCATATCACCACCATAGTACGCCCCAGCGTCTACAAGCTAGCAAAACTCCGGACTAGGAAACCAGTGAGGAGGGCATGGAATGCAATGAACCTCAAAAAAATCCATCACTAACTTCCCATCTAACAATCGAACTATGAAACGGCATGATCCCCTTACCGGGTACGTAGGCAGCTCGCCCCACGAGTTCAGTCGTCATAAAAAAATTTTGTCAACTTGGCCCAGCTTCCTCATGACTAACCCAACCCACATCTGAGATGGAACTTCCTACGGTGAAATCAAATCATTACAGACGGACTCAATCCCCAATCTGGATCAGCAAACACTTGGGACTCAAAAAGCCCCTAGGGCCCAAACTTCGATACGATCAAGCGTCGGCCGACCTAAAAAACACGTTGTATAGCTACAACGAATCTCAAACCTACGATTCGAGCGATCATATTTCACTACCTTAGGAACTATGCAATGAGCCAGCACAATATCTCAAACAAAATCCCAATCAAATCGGCTAGGCAAAGGTCATGGCGACATCGCCACCTCAGCCATAACAAAGCATAGTCAATTCAAAAGAAAGTACTTAACATAAAAAACTGACTTGGGCAACAATAAAACTCTTTACAAAAAAAAACATAAGGAAGACAAAAATAAAGATTTAAGGACAAGTATCTGCCCGGCAAGGAGATGATCCGGGCTATGGCATCCCTCAGAAGATCGTGACAAACCTCCTTGTGCTCATGAAGAATCGTCATCTCGGCCTCAATCAACGTTCCCCAGCCGATAACCTCCGGAGCATCTCTAATTGAGCTTCGACTCCATTTAGCTCCCCCTAGCTCGGGTCACCTCCTCCTTCTTAGCCATCCTCGACAACCTGGCAGATGCCGCATGCCGCTTACGAGGACCGTTGAACTACCGAGCCATCTTGACCTCGTAGACAACCATCCGAAGGATCTTGTTTTCTCTCCGAAGGTGGTCCACAAGATCTTCTGATGCCTTAGCAAAATTCACAAAGCGCTCCTCTTGCTGCTTGCCCGTAGCTCCTAATATGCGGATAATCGCCGCCTCTTCCCGACGGGCTACCTCAGCTACGACAAGGAAAATATGATGAGAACTGAAGATCGCCTACCTCAGCTACGCCCAGAAAAGTCTTTGGCTCCTCGGGCCCTTCCAATGTCAGTTCCAATCTTCTCGTCGGGCTGCTTGCAGCTCAGCAATGAAGGCTTTTTGAGTGTTAGACAGAATAATCAAGGTGTTGAGCTCGGATTGACAAGGAGCGGAGCTAATCTTGCTCTTGGCTTTGGCCATCAAAGAAAGAATGGCGCTGGCGATCTTCCAACACAAGGTAATCACCATCTAAACAGTCACAAAAACTGCAACATAAGGTAAAAAGAAGAAATGAATTTTAAAAGAAGGAATGACTTACATCTCCGAAGGCCGCAGCCAGCCCAGCATAGCCATCTCGAAGGGAGAGGTCTTCAGCTGCAGGAAGCACACACTTTGCTGAAATAGAACTGCGAAGCCAAGATATCAAACCCGCAGTAACCAACAAAGGAGGAGGAGCTGACGGTTCCGCAACCGAGGCAACGACCAAATCTAGCTGAGGGGAGTCACCTTGAGTAGGGATCCTAGTTCCCTCGGCCACAACCATTGACGGGCAAGATGACTCACTAGCAACGATTGCTGGCTCATCCTCTAGAGGAACGAGAACCCCTACCACCACCGCCGCTGGGCTAACCCAGGCGCGATGAGGAAAATATGACGAGAACTGAAGATCGCCTACCTCAGCTACGCCCAGAAAAGTCTTTGGCTCCTCGGGCCCTTCCTATGTCAGTTCCAATCTGGCCCGTTTGGAAGAATTAGGCTCGGGCTGAGAAGAACCTTCACCAGCGGGAGCTACCACTGGCAAATCCTCTTCAATGGGTCTCTTCCCCATAATCCTACTAACTGCCGCTAAATACCTCTCAACGTTCGGTGCAACATTTATCCCCGTCCTAGCTGTGGTCGAAGAAGAAGTAGTTGGGGACGGGGCGGTTACCCGTAGAGCCGAGGTGACCTCTTCGAAACCAATCACGTGGTCCGACCTCCTCAACAATGGCTCTTCACTGCTGGCCGGAGAGGTAGAATACTTGTCCTGAATCGCCATCAGAAGATTGCTTGAGCCCGAAGCGTTAAGAGGGATCACCCTTCGAACTAGCACGGTGCGCGATCAGGTGCAACGAGCTACTGGTAGGCCTGCAGAATCCGCATGGGAACGAAAGAGGCCCAATGTATCCTATCCCGGTGGAGCAATTGTAACCTCGAGGTGAATACGACCTTAGACATCATGGGCTTGAAGTAACCTGAATATCAAACGAGCACCAAAGATCAGAAAGGGTAGATAACAAGCTCGCTCGGCAATGGCATTAATAAGAAGCACTTACGGGCGAATTCGACGAAAATCTTTGGAATTCTGTTAAAATCTGCCACAGAAGACACCGACGCCTCATTAATGTCTTTCAGAGTTATGTTCATGATGACCCCTCAGAAAGGCTGAGCGGCGAGGTAGATTTTGCTTGCGGAGCAAGGTGGCCACAGTTGCAGGCCAAGTAAAGCTCGCATATCATCTTGGGGGATAAATCCATCTCATCTTCACAACTCCTAACGTAAGCACCAATGGCGTGACGCATGAATTTAGGAGCCATTTGAGGGATCGCAATTTTGAAAGTTCTGAGAAGATGAATAAGGAAAAAGGGGATGGGGAATGTGAGACCGCAAGTTTGGAAATACGCTAAATATGTAACGCAAAAGCCCTCTTCAACTATTTTCAGATTATCACGCTCAGTTGGTATCCGGAGTTCAACGAAAAATGGCACCAAACCAGTATCCTGCAGAGCAACGAGGTCCTCATTTGTGATTATTGACGGATCGTATGGACCGTGGTATGTTTCACCTTGATTTTTGGCCATGATGAATTCGGAATAAAAATAGTATAAGATGCGAAATAAGAGATCTGTAGAAAGCCAAAAAGAAGAGAATCAAAGGTTTCACGGAGCTGAAAGGTTAACTGAGGAAAAAAAAGGTGGAAAACTGTTCTCGAGATGAGAATGGATAAAATGCTTTCAAGTGGTGGACCCTACGAGGAGTTAAATCGCTAGCAGTGTTGCACACGATTTCCACTCGCTTATCTACGATTTGACCTTTGCAATTTCAGCCGTCGTATTTAAAGAGGCAAATTCCAAAGCCACACGATCTAAAGATTTAGTGAAAATCATCATGATTTTTCCTAGGGAAAACGCCCCTTTTGCCTTAAGTGTGCCTGAAGAAGTAACCGCCCATTAATCATCATCATTAAGTATTTAATGGGTTGGGGAGCATGTGTTGGAGCAGGATTTCACCATCAGAAATCCGGCCCATTCGGGTTAAAGTAAAATCAAAATCAAATCCGGCCTAAGGCCCAGAACCGCGCTGACATTTAGAGAAAGGCCTGAGTAATTGATTCGTTGACTGTGGAGCTGAAGACCCTTTGACCAAGCAATTTAGCGGGGATGACCAAGTCAGCACCGCTCAACGATTTATGTAGAGATCCCGATATTTCCAAAGGACGCATCAGAACGTGCCCGAGATCTCCGGTGACGAGGAGGGATTCGCAGAGCTGAACCGTTCAACTTAGAGGAATATAAATAACTAGCTTTAAAGCCAAAATGGCTAACTTTTTCTCTACGTTTGGGCAGAATCACACTTGTTCAAGCTAAAATTCTTTGTATACTTGATCGAATATCAATATAAATCTATTTTTCATTGTCTTGGTCTCGATCTTGGTCAGTTCTATAGACATTTCTTTGGACTAAAGTTGTTTTCCCGAATTCACATATAAATTTTTAGTGCGAAATCCAGCTTCCACAACCATGATCAATGCCGAACCTGATTCATAATCTCCTTTATATAAAAGGGAAAGAATTATAGGCCTCTAAAGGGTGCCACCTCAGCCAAAGTAATCAAAAATATATTCCACCAATAAGATGCTTTAGTTTTGACATGTCACCAGCCCTATACATTGATGCCGTTCACGCTTCTTCACCTCTTCGTTACATCACGTTTCTTCTTCCAAAATTGGTTCAATAAACAATTCTGATCGAGGCCGCTATATATTCTAAACCCACCGATCAATTTCAACAAACCTTACTCACCAAAGCATTCCAATTCTAAACAGACAAAGAACCTTGAGGTTTGAATCGCTTCTTCCATTCAATTCCATTTCTCCAATTCTCCAATTCTACATAAAGAAAAGTTCTCAAATTTAGATTTACTAGGTGAGTACCCGCGCGTATCTATAAGTATTTTTGTTTTATTGTTTATAGTTTATGGTTTAATCACGTTCTAGGGGTGGCATTTGGTTCTTCTGTTCGGTTTTTCGGTTTTCCGCTTATAGCTAAAATTAGTCTATAAAACTGAATAGTTTATGAGTTGGATTGGTTCGGTTTTACATTTTAGAATTAGAGGTCCATATTAGAACCGAATTGATTCGGTTTCGGTTCGGTTTCGGTTATTAGTTGAATAACCGAGTCGAAACCTATACAAATCAAGTGCCTAACTAAAAATAAAACACAATATTATATGCAGAGTGTTTTGAGTCTAAAGATCTTAATGGAACACAAAATGAAACACAAAGTCCATAAGCATAAAATGAAACACACAGTTTCTTGGGACCAAAACACAAAGTCTTAAATAGACAAACAAAATCCTTAATTTATGTTTTGGATATTTCGGTTACCCGTGGATTTTTGGTTTGGTTTTGGTTCTTTAGTACTAAACACATACGATCCATTGGATATTTTTCAAAATTCGGTTCGGATGATTTCGGATCGGTTCGGTTTTTAGGTTTCGGGTAATTTTCCTCACCCCTAGTTGAAACTATGAGATTTATAGTTTGTAATCATAATTTGGTGCTTTCATCTTTGGATTGTTTAATGTAGGCCTGGGCATTCGGTTAACCGATCGGTTTTCGGTTTGGGTAATTTGGTTTTCGGATTTTCAAGTTTATGAATCTATAAACCATTCGGGTTTTGTAAAAATTCGGTTCGGATTCGGTTCGGTTAGGGTCGGGTTCGGTTCGGTTTTTGGTTTTGGGATTGAAAACCGAAATTAACCGAAATTTATTTGGATTTGGTTAATTTCGGTTTTTGAACCCGAAAACCCCGAATAAACCAAAAATTACCCGAAAAACCCGAATTACCATAAATAAACCGAAAATTACCCGAAAATTACCCAAAAAACCCGAATAAACCGAAAATAAACCGAATCCGATCATAAATAACCCACAAATTTTTGTATATAATATATAAAAATTTCGAATTCGACCACAAAAAATAAATTATAAATTTCGGTTAAATTTCGGTTTATTCGGGAAACCGAAATTAATTCGGGTAAACCCAGACCCGAACCCGAAACCCGAACCCTATGGAAACCGAACGGGTTTTAACTATAAACCGAAACCGAACCGAACCCGATTTTTTCGGGTTGGTTTCGGGTTCGGTTTTCGGTTTCGGTAAATATGCCCAGGCCTAGTTTAATGTTATATACTATGTTTTCTAGAATTTCCATTGACACACATATATGTAGATTATTAGGATTTACATTTACAATTATTGATTGAGATGTCGACTATTAGAGATGATAAAAAAACAATTTATTTGTAATCTTATTGGCTCCTACTTACTATTTAAAATAGGCATTAAAATATGGCATCTCACAATCTCTTTCATCCTACACTTGATATGTTTTGGTGTCAATATAACCTCGGAGTTCTTAGTAGAAATAAAGCGGCATTGGATTTGGTAGATCCTAAAATCACTGTAAGGCAGGAGCAAAACTAAGCTTATTTATATTTTGATTAAGGAGAGAAAATACGAAAGCTCCCAACACCAATACTAATAAAAATATTTGTCCTACTATCCAAACATGTTGCTTTCAATCATAGCTTAAAGAGTGACAACAATCTTCAATCATAAATGGATGTATCTGCATATATTTCAGCTTGGCGTCTCTCATAATGTTACAGAAAAGCAGTTGATATCAGACCCCCAAAAGGCACTATATGTTATGAGGCAATTCAGAAGAAAAGTTTTTTTTTCCAGTAACAAGGTGAAACAAAATGCACTGGCATTCCATAAGTCAACCTCAAACATCCTTTCAATAAATAATATGACAGTAAAAACAAACAAAGCATCTTTCCAAATTGATAAATGTGTTTCGTATTGTGAACTGCAATTAAAAACATAAGAAAAGTAAGACAATTTAGTTGTGGTTAAAAACGAATAGGATTCTCTTGAAGACTTGAAGTACTTTAACCTTAAAGCTACACAATACAAGACAAGAAAATAGATTCAAACACACACAAATTTTCAAATTGACAACATGAACAGAACTACAAGCCTTTGGTCAATGATTTCCTTGAGATTTGCAGCTTATATCAGATGGGCACCGACGAATGCGAATTTAGAGGAAGGAGTAGATTAGATATAGAACATAATAAACAGAAATCAGTAAATACAAGATCTCTTGAGCCATATTTCTTGAATGAATGTCTCTATTTCTTCAGCTATGAAATCCAATCCTTGATCCAGCAACAAAATTTAGATTCTTCTTTTAAGAAATCGATGAGTAGAGACTAAATGGTTTTAAAAGAAAACACATAGACACACACGATAAGAGTTTTTGGGCGGCGATATATTTTGGTCACCGCACTTTCTTTCCTTTATCTCTCAACTCTATAAACAGATCAACAAAACTATTTCCAAGATGGTACAAGGTTCTTATTAACTTAAAATGGACACTTTCATTCCCACTCTAGAACTTCAGAACACAAATCTTTTCACAGACAAAGTGACGTACTTTAAATGAAAAAAAATTTATACAGAACCAGTATGAATTCTCTTAGCGAACACATATATACCTTGCTTCACTTGTGGTCTTATGGAATTTGCAAAGTATAAATTATAACTTGCGATTCCTAGCTTCAGTTGCGCCTCATGAAGATGCAGCTGTTGAAGCAGCAATCTGTAGCAGCACCAGATGGGAGTACTTCAGAAGAGGTGCGGGCCAGCTGGTGGGCTTGAAGCTTGATGGGCTTGTGGAGTAAGTTGGCCCAAGCAAGGATGGCGTGACTTACAAGCAGAAACAAGCTGGAGGATATTTGAAGAGAATATACTCAAGCTAGAAGAGTTTCCTTTTTCTTAGGAGAAGATAAGGAAAGTGAATCTACACATGAAGATTTAAAGAAGATAGCGAATCTTGCATGGAGTAGCGGCCAAGGCTAGGGTAAGCCGCAGACCACTTGTATAAATAGTTGAGGATGACTCGAGGGAAGGATTAACACAACTAGAGCAAATCTTAGCAAAGGGATAAAGGTTTCAAGTATAAAAGAAATCTTGTATCAAGGGCTAGGGGTAGATAGAGGTTCACGATATCAAGTGTGATTCGTAAACAAGTAAGGCAAGGATTGGGTTGAGATCGATACGTGTAAGTATTTTAATCAATCAATACTAGTGAGCTTATTTGGGAATGCCCCGTGTGTTATGTTCTGTTTCTGCATCAGTATCGAAATAAGTCTGTAGTAGTAGCTAATACATTTTTATTTGGTATCAGAGCGGGACTTGTTCGTATTACTACAGGTGAGATCTTGTGGAGAAAATGGATAGCTATGACGAATTGGTTAACAATTCTAAGGTGATACTTGATGACGGAAACTACGGGTTCTGGAAGTCTAGGATGAAGTTCATAATCGTGGGAATCGATGTACTGGCCTGGAGATCTGTACTGGTACAGTGGGAAGCGCCTGTGATAGTGGATGATAATGGATTCAGGACTCCCAAACCAGAGGAGACATGGACGGAGGAAGAATTAAAGAAGGCCAAGTACAACGCCAGAGCCTTGTCTGCCATACATTCTTCTGTAACTAAGAAGACCTTCGAGCTGATTCAAGGATGTGAAACAGCAAAGGAAGCATGGGATCTGCTTCAGACTCACTTCGAAGGAACCTCTAAGGTTCAGAGTTCCAGAAGAGACATGATGGCTTCTCGATTTGAGAACATGAGGATGGAGGAACATGAATCTATATCAGACTTTGGTTCAAGGTTGAAGTCACTGGCGCAGGAGTCTGCTACACTGGGAAAGAAGTACAAGGATAAAAAATTGGTAAAGAAGTTCCTAAGATGTCTTCCTGCTCAATTCATGGCTTATAAGTCAGCTCTGAACGTGTCTCAAAATACCGAGGATCTTAGGTTTGGTGAAGTTGTGGGGATGCTACAGGCTCATGAGATGGAGCTGAACAATGATGCAGATTACTCAAGGAAGAACAAGAACTTAGCCCTAACCTCATGTGAGACAACTGAAGAGACTGAAAACAGAGATCCGATGAGTTTGTTGGTAAGAAGGTTTGATCGAGCTCTGAGAAGAATCGAACGAGGTCAAGGTCAGAAAAGTACAGGAAGAGGTAGGTTCCAGTCTGAAGGAGAGAAGCAAGGTAAGAAGGCTGAGCTTCATTGTCACTAATGCAAGGGATATGGTCACTTCAAGTCTGAATGTCCTTCAATCAGGAGAAGGGAAATGAAGTGCTCGGTATGCAAAGGAGTCGGACATACTCAGCAGGAGTATGTTGGTACTCTGAAGCAAAGAAGAGAGAGGTCGATAATGGCTGAGGAAGACTCTGAAGCTGATAGTGAGGATGAAGAAATCCTGGAAGTAGAAGGTGAACAGTCTGATTCTGAAGCTGATGATGATGAACTGATTGAAAGTTACAAAGAGGTACGTGAGACTCTCATCAGATTGGGACAGGAGAATCTTGCACTAGGAAAGGAGAAGCAGCGACTTGAAGCTCAGGTTGAAGATCTACAAGGAAAACTTCAGGATGAACAGAAGTTGAGTCAGGAGAGTGTATTATTACTAAAGGAAAAACTCAATCTGGCGGTCAAGGCAGTCAATCTAGAAAAGGAACTACAAGCTGAGAAGAAGATCTCTGCCGAACTTCAATCACAACTGGATCTGCAGTACAAGAAGATTCACATGTTTGCTAGAACAGAACAATTGGATAGAATTCTGTCTTATGGAAGGACTGAAGCAGTTCACAAAGGACTAGGATATAATGGAAAGGGTGGATCAGAATCCAACAACATCAAGTTTGTGGCTGCCAGTAGTCATTCACAACCTACTGTCAGAACTAGAGTTGCTGAAGTAAGAAGACCTGAAGTCAGTGCAAAACAAAAGAGTCGATGTTATTTCTGGTTACAAGCCTATTGTTACAAGTACTGGGAGAGAATCAGATAGCTTCGGTATGAGGGAAGATTCACTTGGAATGGTAGTCGTAAGCAGATATGGGTAAATAAATCAGATTTAAGGGCTCCTGCTACAAGACAGGGATCTAAACGTACTTCACAGTTTGGGTTCCGATGTAACATTGCGATTGTGTCAGAAGAACAAGAAGATACAGGCTCATGGTATTTTGATAGTGGTAGTTCTCGATACATGACGGAAACCTTGGGCATTCTGGACAATTTCAAGATAATTAAGAAAGGCAAGGTTACTTTCGGGGACGGAGGACATGGTTGCATTCAAGGAAAAGGGCAGACATGTGATACAGGATTACCCAAACTAATGAATGTATATCTGGTGCAAGGTCTAAAAGCAAATCTCATCAGTGTGAGCCAACTGTGTGACGAAGGGTTGACAGTATGTTTCACGAAATATGACTGCAAGGCAATAGACAACAAAGGGAAGACTGTGCTGATGGGAGTTAGAACTGGCAACAACTGCTACATGTGGAAGAAAGAGGCTATCAAATGCTTCAGTGCAACAGATGATCTAAACCTATGGCATCAACGGTTGGGTCACATGAATGTTCGAAGCCTTACGTCTCTCACAAATCAGGAGATGGTCAGGGGAGTTCCTCAACTTAAGGGAGGAGAAACATTTCTGTGTGGACCTTGCAGCAAAGGTAAGCAGGTGAAAGTTCAACACAAGAAGGTGGTGGATGTTCACTCTGAATCAGCACTCGATCTGGTTCACATGGATTTGATGGGGCCTACTCAAGTGGAGGGTGTCGCCGGGAAAAGGTATGTGTCTGTTCTCGTAGACAACTACACAAGGTACACTTGGGTCAGATTTCTCCGTGAAAAATCTGAAGCAGCAAACAGCTTCAAAATCTGGGCTTTACAACTGAGTAATGAACAAGGAAGAATTAAGAAGATACGCAGTGATCATGGTGGTAAATTCCAGAATGGGTACATGAAGGAATTATGTGAAGATCATGGTATTGTGCATCAGTTTTCAGCCCCTTGGACGCCTCAGCAAAATGGTGTAGTAGAAAGGAAAAACAAGACGCTGCAGGAAATGGCTAGAGCAATGATACATGGAAACAACATTGCTGAGAGATACTGGGCAGAAGCTGTAAGTACTTCATGTTACATTATCAACAGGGTCTATGTACGGAAAGGATTGTCCAAGACACCGTATGAGTTGTGGAAAGGTAAGAAGCCAAATCTCAGCTACTTTCATGTATTCGGATGTAAGTGTTACATCCTGCATGACAAAGACTATCTGGGAAAGTTCGATTCGCGAAGTGATGATGGTATTTTTCTGGGCTATTCCGAGAATAGTACAGTCTTCAAATGCTTGAATAAAAGAACAGGGGTGATTATTGAATCAGTCAATGTTGTTTTTGATGATTGTGCTGGTACAAGGTCATGCAAGGATAGGAGTGTTCTCCATGACGATGAGTCAGAAAAACCATCAGATGAAGGAAGAGGGCAGCAGTCTGGTACAGAGGTTGAGACTAACTCAGAAATCCAATCTGTCGCAGAGGAAGATTCAGAGACAGAGCAAGTTGCCGCACCTCATGTGCCTCGGTATCATTCAGCATCTGATCTTATTAGTAATGTGAATGAAGAGAGGAAAACCCGAGGAGTAAAGAAGGACTATCGCGAAATGATGGGCCTAAAGAAGAAGAAACATCATGAAGTAGTACAGTTTGCATGCTTTGTGTCAGTGATTGAACCACGAAATCATATACAAGCTCTTGAGGACGAATTCTGGATTGTTTTAATGGAACAAGAGCTCGAACAGCTTGAGAGAAATGATGTGTGGGAGTTGGTTCCACGACCAGAGGATGTCAACATTGTCGGCACGAAGTGGATCTTCAAGAATAAGATCAATGAGACTGGAGTTGTGGTTCGAAACAAAGCAAGACTGGTGGCACAAGGCTACTCTCAGATTGAAGGAGTGAACTTTGAAGAAACATTTGCCCCTGTAGCAAGATTGGAGTCCATTCGCTTGTTCTTGGGCATGTCATGCATATTAAACTTCAAAGTCTATCAGATGGACGTCAAAGGTGCCTTTATGAATGGCTTTCTGCAAGAGGAGGTTCACGTTGAGCAACCAAAAGGCCTTGAGGATCCTGATACTCCAAACCATGTGTACAGACTGAAGAAAGCCTTGTATGGGCTGAAGCAGGCACCGCGAGCTTGATATGAAAGACTGATGGGCTTCCTGATGCAGCAAGGTTATGCAAGGGGCAGTGTGGACAAGACACTGTTTGTACTTGAGCAGGAGAAGGATATCATGATGGTTCAGATTTATGTGGATGATATCATCTTCGGAAGCACATCACAAAAGGTAGTAGACAAGTTTGTGGAAAGCATGACTCAAGAGTTTGAGATGAGCATGGTTGGGGAGTTGAAGTACTTTTTGGGACTTCAAATTACTCAGTCAGAAGAGGGTGTGTTTATCTCTCAGAGTACCTATGCCAAGAATCTTCTGACCAAGTTCAAAATGAATCAATGCAAGGAAGCCAAGACACCCATGAGTACTACAGCCAAGATGACTCGAGACAGTGATGGGAATGATGTGGATGTTAAGCTTTACAGAGGGATGATCGGAAGTCTGCTATATCTCACCGCAAGCAGACCTGATTTGTGTCTGAGTGTTGGGATTTGTGCTCAGTTCCAAGCCAAGCCAAAACAGTTGCATCTTGAAGCAGTCAAGAGAATCAGCAGATATGTCAAAGGTACAGTCAATTTGGGAATTTGGTTCTCAAAGGGGTCAAACAAGAATTTGGTTGGATACGGTGATGCCGACTGGGCTGGAAGTTTGGATGATCGGAAAAGTACCAGTGGTGGCTGTTTCTTTCAAGGAAATAACTTGATCTCTTGGATGAGCAAGAAGCAGAACTTTGTATCTCTGTCCACAGCTGAAGCAGAGTACACTTTATCAATGATTTGCAATTGGCCGATTTATTCATAAAACCTTTGGACTTTAATCGTTTTGTCACCTTAAGAAATTCAATTGGTATTTGTGGAATTTGATGTGTTTTATCGAAGTGTGCAGAACTGATACAGGTACTGACTCAGAGTATGTATACGTTTGGATTTTGTTTGGAGTCAGAAACATTTGTGAAAAAGAGCTACCCATCATGTCGTCTTGTTTTGTCGTCGGCACAGGTTTCACGAAGAAAGAAAAAAAAAACAAAAAAAACAAAAAAAATTCAAAAAAAATGGTTCGGGTTCTATTACTTTTACTCAGGCAACCTGTAACAGAAATTCGGTTTTTCTATGCATGGTACAGGCTGTATTTCGTTTGCTTAGGCAGTCCTGTAGCACTAAAATTGTTTTCAAGCTTTAAATTATACACTTTTGCTCAGACAGTATGATACTTGAGGATCCAATGATCATACGCTTCTTAAGTGAATAGAGGTTGAAAACCGACTCAAGGCAAGATAAAGACGTGATGGTGTGAAAGCTAATCACTTGAGACACTGATGGCCAGATGTGTAATCCGTACAAGCGAAAAGTGTATCTCTGGATCTGGTACATTGTTGGTTCTTAAGGCACAGCGTGAGAAAAGGTACCGTTTTTTTTAAATTGAACTTAAAATGTTTTTCAAAGGCCAATTGTTAAAGATTGATTTGTGGACACAATTGTTCTAATAATCCCCATTTGTTTTGGCTGAATGTGGTTGTGGTTGAGCTTAAATTCTTGAACTGTACTACTGCTGGATTTGTGTGTTTAGGATGTTATCCAGTGAATCAGGGTGTTTCAGAAGTCCTGGACTCTGTACTACAGCTGTTGAAGCAGCAATCTGTAGCAGCACCAGATGGGAGTACTTCAGAAGAGGTGCAGGCCAGCTGGTGGGCTTGTGGAGTAAGTTGGCCCAAGCAAGGATGGCGTGAATTACAAGCAGAAACGAGCTGGAGGATATTTGAAGAGAATATACTCAAGCTAGAAGAGTTTCCTTTTTCTTAGGAGAAGATAAGGAAAGTGAATCTACACATGAAGATTTAAAGAAGATAGCGAATCTTGCATGGAGTAGCGGCCAAGGCTAGGGTAAGCCGCAGGCCACTTGTATAAATAGTTGAGGATGACTCGAGGGAAGGGTTAACACAACTAGAGCAAATCTTAGCAAAGGGATAAAGGTTTCAAGTATAAAAGAAATCTTGTATCAAGGGCTAGGGGTAGAGAGAGGTTCACGATATCAAGTGTGATTCGTGAACAAGTAAGGCTAGGATTGGGTTGAGATCGATACGTGTAAGTATTTTAATCAATCAATACTAGTGAGCTTATTTGGGAATGCCCCGTGTGTTGTGTTCTGTTTCTGCATCAGTATCGAAATAAGTCATTAGTAGTAGCTAATACATTTTTACCTCATATTTGTGGTAACCTGAGAAGGTTGCAATAATGGAAATTCTATCAGCTTTGAATTACGAAAATTACCAAAAAAATGAATTTACAAAAGCAATAAAGTATCTTTATCAACTTCAAGCATATCGATCTGTCATATCAACTAACTGAAAATTAGATTCTTAAAGATTGTCTTTTTGAGATGTGATTCTCAGAAATGTAAAATCAATTTGGATCAAAGGAGCAAGAGACAGAGCTGCTTAACTGGATTTATTCATGAGCTCCTTCCCTTTTCATAATATTTGGATCTGGCTCGCATCAACAGTCTTCTAAATCTCTAAATCTGTTTGAAAATTATGAACATCAGTGAAAAGAGTGTTCAACTTGAGCATCCTAACCTTGTAGATTGTAGCATAGCCAACGATATAATGAATATAGGATTCTGTTAGGTAAATTAAATGGCTGGAAATTTTGAATTTTCAGAGTACTTAGTACAGTTGTTATCAAAGTTGTTCGTCTGAAGACATATGAACACACCGATTCAGTTGTAACCCTTAGACGTTGCTCATATATATGACATCCAAATCCCTTGACATACATTGTTGCCCAAGTCCAAGATGTTATCTATGCTAAATTACACAAGTTTTTCAAAGTAAAAACACTTCCTGATAATCAATGCCCTCTCTTTGAGCATAACCTTTTGCTATCATCCTTGCTTTGTGTCTAGGCTGCTCAAATCCAACAATACCAGGTTTTAATCTAAAAATCATTTGCAACCAATGGTCTTCTGTCCCTTTGGTAAATCCACCAAAATCCAAGTACCATTCTTCATGAGAGAATACATCTCTTCATCCATACCGGAGTTCAACTTCTTCCGGTCTTTACTGTCTAAAGCTTCCAAATAGTCATTTGGTTCGTTTGAATCTAATACCTCGCCTACACTCAGTCCAAACGCAACTACCTGTTCTTTATCTTCATTTTCACAGCACCTTATAGGTTTTCGAATTTCTCTCCTAACCTTGTCCCTAGCTTACCGAAAATCGTCTTAGTCTTCTACTTCTCTGTCTAACTTAGCTTTAGTATCAGGATATGTTGCAGCAGCTCCACCTTCATGTGAAGAATTTTGAGCTTCAGCCTCTGAATCACTCAGAACCGTGATTTCCTTGTCATAACCTAAAGCTTCCATCAACGTCGTACCACTCCCTTTATTCTTCACACCAACTAAAAGCAGATTCCTTATCCTGAAGTAGCTCCTTGTAAACAGTCTCTTTCTAAAACCTTTGACTCCTTGAGGATATTCGATAACCACTCCTTAAGTTCTTTTGGCTTCAATTTTCCTTGGTCTACATGAACATAAACCACCGAGCCAAATCTCTTTATATGTGCATAACGTGGTGTCTTCTTCAACCAAATCTCTTCTAGAATGTTGAAGTCATTTGCAGATGATAATGTCTTGTTGATGATGTATACAGTTGTTGCTACAGCTTCAGCCCATAACTTCTCTTCCAGTCTTGGCTCATTCAACAAACATCTGACTTTTTCCATGATGGTCCTGTTCATTCTCACTGCCACTGATATGCTCAAATTTAACCCTGAGCTACTCTCTCAAATTAAGAGATCAATTGTAGCACTTGGGGATCGAATCCACAAGGAATCAGGGACACAATAGATTATGTACTTTCAGATTAAGCTAGGCAAAATATAATATATGAAAAAGCAAATAAAACAAGCAAGCAGGATGATAAGCTTTAAAACAATAAAGATAAAAGCTAGGTTCAGGGAAATCTCAGGTGAATCAGAATTGCAGGCATAAGCAGATAAATAGGATTATTAAAGCTCAGTTCCTAAACATGAACACGAATGTAAAACAAACCAACTGTCGTTGCGAATATTATCTATGTTTAAACCCTAGACAACCAATTGTCGTTGCGAAATCAGATTGATTTAAACAAGCATTAATGATCAGGTTCAATTGTTCACAAAACCCTAAACCAAATTTCTTTACGAATAGGAATTTTGCTCATCTAACACTAGTTCAAGTAATTCAATAATGATGTCGCATCTACTAAACAACCTAAAATCAGATTCTAGTTAGCTACGCTAGAATCAGCAATAAACACAAGTCCAGATGAAGAACTCTAATGATTTTATCCTATTAATTACAAACAACCCTAGCAATTCATCAAACACCTTTGAATAACCCTAAACCTAACAGAGATACTACTCAGACATATTCAATGAAGCACAAAACATCTTTATTAGAGATATCTTTTAAGAGTAGGTTCTAAAACAAAGTAAAATAAAGCTTAAGCCCAAACGATGGCTGTAAAACGTATATATAGAGGTCCTAAACCGACTGGAAACATAAAAGTAAACATCTGGAACTTCTGGGCAAAAACGGCATACTTCCGAAATTGAATTTTTCTGAATCCGCGAGGGTGTCGATCGACACCAGCCTATGAAAATTATTCTTCACTTGATCAATTCGTCGTCTTCTTCCGCAATGCTCTAAAACTTTCAGTAAACATCTTTTATGCTCCAAACATCTAGAAACTTACAAAGACTCTAAAACACGAGAAAAACATATAATAGACTCTATAAAATAGACTTATATCATGGTCTAAAATGGGTAAAAACCATGATATATCAACTCCTCCAGACTTAGCTTTTTGTTTGTCCCTAAGCAAAACAGATGTTATCACTCCTTTAGGAACCACATACCTTGCAAAACTAATCCGGTGATACTTCGATGTTTCCCTAGAAGTATAGCAGTCCTCCAGATTGATTCCAAACTCCTTAGAGAATCTCAGACTTTCAGTCGCAAACCCCTTTAGTTTATTAAGTGCGGTCTCATCGAGGGAATATCGATCGCTGGACCTTCTAGATTCTTTCGCTTCCTTGAACACTTTCTTGCGTTTCACCCTCTCTCTTCCCTCCGAAACTGTATCCAATTAAGGATATCATAGAGGTGCATTGCCCATTTTTGAACTTTTTGATTCAAGATTTTTCTCATTTTCGGACTTGCACTTTTCTGCTTGAACTACACTTTTCTGTAGAGTTTTTTTACTAGATCATTGGCATCTCTATGACTTCACTAGATCAGCGCTCACTACAATTGTTCTTGTGGAGACAGGGTCATGAGGCTTTTGACTTTTTAGATCTAGGACAGTTGAATTCATCATTTGGGAAGAAGTTTCAAGAGCGATTCGTCCTAGCTTTCAAGTGTTTGGAAGCTGAATCAAGTCTTGCGATTTCCAACGCCCAAAACAAGAGATTAAAGATTCATTAAGGTGGGGTCTACAACGTCTTTCTGGCGTTCTCCAGAAGTCTGAACTCGCTCAGTTAAACTGATCCACTTCCAGTTACCCACCTCGTAAAACCAATTAACTCGCATTGTAATAGTCCTTGAATGCTGTTCAAAGCAAGTAGAAAGGGGAGTTTTGACCGAATAAAACAAAAAATTTTTTTTTTAAAAAACACCATAAAAACTCAAAAGAAAACATAATAATTATTAACTACCTCCCCCAGACTTAAACGACACTGTCCCCAGTGTTATTAAGCCTGAAGAAGGTGAAAGAAACATAAACAAAACTGAAACGAATTGAAAAACGAAGAAGAAACTTACCTGCCGAGGGGTGTCGATCGACACTGCTGAAATACTTAGCCTAATCCGGAAAAGTCTGAAGCCAGACCAGGCTGACCTTTAAAACAAAGTAAAATAAAGCTTAAGCCTAAACAATGGTTGTAAAAACGTATATATAGAGGTCCTAAACCGACTGGAAACATAAAAGTAAACATCTGGAACTTCTGGGCAAAAACGGCAAACTTCCAAAATTAAACTTTTCTGAATCCGCGAGGGTGTCATCAAACTCCTTGTTGCAAAACTCCTGACCATTGTCTATCCTGAGGCACTTCACCTTCTTATTCACTTGATTTTCCACCAGAATCTTCCATTTCTGTAAACTTCCTAAAAATTTCATTCTTTATCGCCTAGAAGTGAACCCACACTTTCCTTGATCAGTCATTTATAATAGATATGAAGTACTGCTTCTTTCCCATTGAAAATGTGACATTAGGCGATCCCCATAAATCAGCATGAACATACTTTAGTACCTCTTCATTGTTGTGCTTCCCAACACTGAAACTTAACCTCCTGTTCTTGCCCATGATACAACTCTCACAAAATCATATCACCAATCTTCTTCTTGTCCATAATGTCTTTCTCAACTAAAACCTTCAGATTCTTCATACTTGTATAATCCATTCTATTGTGCCACAGGGCTGTGGCATCCTTTGATAAAACATGATTCGACTGAACTACGGAACTACCACCGTCTCACTATCCAACAGATACAGACCCCCTGTACCGGTCAATGTTTCCTGAAGAGCCAACTTCTTGTTCTTGTAGAATCTTGTCTTACCATTCACACCTTCCTGTGTGAACCCTTGCACGTCCAGAGTCCCAACATATATTAAATTTTGAACACATATCTGACAGTAGTGAGCTTTGTTATAAATCCTCCTATAGCACTGATCATGACTGAACCAATTCCATGTACTACAATAGATCTCTCATCAGCAAGCAGCACTTGGTTTCCGGTGACTTATGTAAAATCATCGAACAAGTCTTTTCTAGATGTCATATGGTATGAACATCTTGAATCAATGATTCACGAATCATTATGGTTTCTGTCTGATATATACAGTGCATCAATATCTTGTAGCTTATCTACTACAACCGCTGCTTCACCATGTTCTTCAGCCTTCATTCAATTCTTCCCAGAGTAACAACATCTTTTCAGGTGACCCTCCTTCTTGTAGTACTAGCAAGTGACTCTTGAGCCTGAATCATATCTCGACCTAGAGCTGCTCTTGTATTTCTCGTTGTACGACTCTCTTTTCTCAGGTCTTCCTCGAACTACAAAAAGGCTTCCCCACTTCTTTGTGAGCCTAGATTTTCCCTTATCTCTCCTTTGATTTTGCATATGATATAATCTCTTCCAAAGTTAATATCATCTGACCATACTTAAGAGTCTCCTTCAGACTGTTGTACGGCTGTGGCAGCGATTCAACAGCAAGATAGCTTGCACCTCCTCTGATACATAGACCTTTACACTTGCTAACTCTGATACAACCTTCAATAAATCATCTGTGTTTTTATCAATAGTCTTTTGTTCATTCATCTTAAACGTAAGTAAATACGATTAGGAAATAACTTAGAGAGATATAACCTTTCCAATATTGACCATGTAGATGCAACAGATGTGCACTCATCGAGCTAGCACAGGACTCGATCTCCAACATTCGATAAAATCATATTCATCGCCTTTTTAGATCGTTCGAGTCGATTTGCTTCCTTTTACTCAACTCGAAGCTTTGCCGTAGCAGGATCCTCATCCTTCCGAACTGCTACAGCCTGCGGAACTGCTTTGACCAGAACGTCCTTCAAATTCAGAACAAACAGATATGCTGGCATGCGCTTCTTCCACAGCGAGAAATTGCCTTTTCCATCGAATCGCTCCACCTCGATTTGAACTTTCGTCATAGATTCACGCAGCCTGAAGCTCTGATACTACTTTGTAATGTTTTATATGGCCGTGATTGTATATATATTTTTTCATAAGCATGTTTTTTTATTGCTTCACGAACGATTGAACATTCAAAGATAGCGTTAGAGATTTGTACACACAGATTGTTTACCCATTTTACGTCTCGATGGGAGGTTGCTACGTCTGGGGCTTGACGGTACAAGCAAAGATTTCAGTAGAACAAGAGAATACACCAAGATCTAATACATGAGAACTCAACAACGCATTCAAAACTCTCCTAGATCTCTCTTCTCTCTTTTTTCTCTCTTAGACCTAAAACCATATGCCAAAGTCAATCGTTCTTTTGTGTTTTCTTTAGGTTAGAGTTTGATAAACTCCCTTCTTCCTCATATATATATCTCAGAAGCCGGTGAAACACTCTGAACTAACCAAATCCAATAACCACTCCGGTTATCTCCAATTAATTCTTGCACCAATAGAACTAAACCAAACCCGGTTCAATTATAACAATAAGTGTGACATGTCATAACCAGAATCAACAAAGCTACCATATCAACTCCTTTAATCACGTTTATACACACAACATGAATGTATTAATTATTTGAAATACACTAGAAGACAATTTGTACGTTGCCATAGCAGACCATGTAGCGGTTTCCCCATATATGGTCTTCAAAGTGTTATCTAACTGTGGTTTGATTTACTTCAACCAGAGTTGGACTTGAGTTAACGCATAGTTTGTTTGTCTTGTTCTCAAAACTTGGCCATCAAGGTTTCACTTCACAAATCTCTACTTGAACTCATGTTGACAAAACAAAAATGCTTGTATGAGCTTGAGAGAGAAAGTATCTTCTAAATCTAGCTGCATGACTCTTATCTCGGTCCTTAAAGTTTTACTACTTAGATTCGAGATGTAGCAAGTTTAAAGCTAGGCATGGGCATTCGGTTACCCATTCGGGTTTCGAATCGGGTTATTCGGTATTCGGGTTTTCGGTTTGATGAATATGAAAACCATTCGGGTTTTTAGAATTATCGGTTTGGTTTCGGTTCGGGTATACTCAAATTCGGTTTGGTTTTCGTGTTACCCGTAAAAACTGAATAATATTTGGTATTCAGTTAATACCATTCGGTTTTTCGGATTTTTCGGTTTTAAAACCCGAAAAATCCGAAATACCCAATTTAAAACCAGATTTTCCGGTTTTAAAACCCAAAAAAACCGAAATACCCAATTTAAAACCGAATATTTTTCGGACGACATGTGAAGAAGTTTTGGGTATAAATGGAATTAGTATTATTGTATATAGTATTTGGGTATTTCGGTTAACTGCAGGTAACACGGGTATACCCGAACCCGAAACCGAACCGAAACCCGACGAGAATAAAAACCATTCGGGTAATAGGCACTACCTGAAACCGAACCAAACTCGAGTTTTCGATTTGGGTTCGGGTTCGGTTTTCGGTTTCGTGTTTTATGCCCACGCCTATTTAATGCAGTTTGAAACTTACTCAAAACTAGGTCTTGGTGAAAATATATGTTGGAGTAGCTTGAAATTTCTCTGATGTAGTGCATTTGACATCAATGTGCTTAGACTTTACATGATGCACATTGTTCTTCGAGAGTGCTATAGCACTTTGAGAATCGCAAAAGATCTCCACACTCTTTTGTTCATATCCAAATTTTTTCAACAAGCCTTTCAACCACATAACCTCTTTCACAAATTTTCTCAATGCCATGTATTCAAATTATGTGGTTGAGAGAGCAACAACCCTTTACGATCCACACTTTCAACTTATAGTATTTCTACCAATTGTAAACACCAAACCAGTAATAGATCTTCTCTTGTCAAGATCATGAGCAAATCAGAATAAAAATAACCAACAAACTTGAATTAGAACTTATCTTGTAGAACAATTTTGTGTTTAGAATGCCCTAAATACATCTTAACATCTACTTGACTCCAATCCAGTAATCTCGAACGCGTATACTCATGAAACAACTGACAATTCCAACATGATAAGAAAGATCAAGGTAAGTACCTATCATTGCATATATGATGCTTCTAACTGAATTGGAGGAGGAGATGATTTCATGTAGTCTTCGTTTCTTCTAAGCTTCTCTAAAGTAGCTGCACACAGTCTTTGATGAGCTCCTAGTAAAATCAAAGTGTAATTTGCATCTTTCATGTTGCAGAATTCGGTTGACATATCCATCTTATAACAGTCAAATAGTACAAGCAACTCTATCATTGGTAATTTTTATACAAAGAATTCTTTTAGCAACTCTTGAATCCTTCATTTTGAACTTCAGACTGAGTTCTTGCTTGTGCTAAGCTATAACATCTCTGTTTTTAGTAGCCATCCACATAGATGAGTAGATATATCAAAGAAACATCAAGCAACTCCTTCACATAAGTACAACTATCATACTGACTTCTTACAAAACCATATTCTATTGATGTAACCATCAATTTTCTCATTCCATTGCATGAGAGCCTTCTTGAGACCATACATGGACTTGTTTAAGAGACACACGCCATCTTATTTAAACATTGATCCATAGCCTTTCGCAGGAGTTATGTAAATCTTTTCTTTTAATTCTCCATGAAGAAAAGCGATTTAACATCAATTTGCTCTAATTCAAGATCCTCTTGAGCAACAATAGAGAATAGTGCCTTATGGATATGTGATTGACTATATGAGAAATCTCATGGTAGTCAAGTTCTTCTCTTTGGGCGTATCTCTTAGCCGCAAGTCTTGTTTTGTATCTTGGTTCTTCAACACCACAAATTCCAAGTTTATACTTCTCCAAACTTGAATCTCCTATAGCTTCATCGTAATCTTCAGGTTCGACTTCTTCACCATCTTCTGCAATATACAGAGCTTCAACAAGGTAATCTTCATCATCAAAGTTGGAGCTGATCACAACTATAAGGATTACACCGGCGACAATCACATTTTTCTTCTCGACAACCTCAAGACGCTTCTTAAGAATTAGCTCCTTGAATTGAGCTACCTTTGTCTCCATTTTCATAATGTCATCATGCGTTGTTTTCATTCTAGGCTTATGAACACAATTATGTGCGCTCTCCACCCTCACTTTCACATCTTGAAACGTGTTAAATTTCATGGACTTTCAACTCAAATCCAATTGGCAATGGGTGGATTGGTCTATTTCCCTTATATATTAGCTCATATTGTTCTCAGTTTTGTTGTAGAATAATATTCTATACAAAACGCTTTGGTGATAACCTCATCCCACCACTTATATATATATGGTTGCCACCATCCTATAAAACACACATTTCATCGCTAGACATTTAGATTTCATATTCATGCTATTCGAAATCTTTTCTCAATCAATTAACACAACAAATATCTTCGAGACTCGAATTCCAAACCTATAAATATAAAAGTATTAATAAACTTTTTAGTTAAACGACTCGATTGAAGGATTTCCACGCATTGAGCGATCTTTAATATCCAAAATCTTGAGAAGCTAGGTGGCCAAATATTGCTGTCTCATTCAATATTTATATTATTAGAATCAGATTATCCGGTGTGATAAACTAGTATATTGTCCACGTTACTTTCCCCTTTTATACTACACAGTGCCGGTCCAATGTTTTTGGGTGCTCTAAGCAAGTTTTTAAAAGATGTTTTTTCGTATATCGTAAAAAAATAGCATTATACGTAAAAACACTAAAAAACTTCGTAAACCCGTTCATAATTCAAATAGTTTATAAGAAAATAAAAACAAAAGTAAAATAAAATTTTATTTTTGAAATATTGCCATCTAAGCATTTTTGCTTGCAAAATTATTTATTAAACTCACATAGTCGAGTTTTTCAACCATTTCTGTTACAGTCAATAGCAAAGTCAACTTATTCAATCTCTCTTGTGATATGGTAGACCACAAATAATTTTTTTTCTTAGTTTTTAACTTCGAAAAACTTCTTTATGATGTACCAATGATACTAGAATGGTCAATAATATGCAATGAGCTTTATTTGTCAAACGTCTTTCTCGATTTAGAATACTTTTTTTACTCTGGCATCTGCAAGAACTAATTCACTTACAAGATTGAAACATCTACTTTATACTTCTTGACTTTAACTTGTGCAACAATGTAATAACCAAGAAGAGAAAATCAAAGAGAAAGCGCCTCGAGGTTCTCCTAGGACCCCGAATAAACAGCGTAAAATAACCGAATTATTGTTAATTTTTTTTTTTTTAAACTAGAATTTTAACTAATAAAATTAAATTACTTTCAAAACATGTTAAGCTCAAAAACATTATAAAACACTTTAAAAAAGGTTTTACAAATATTATTATTGTAAAAACACTTAATATTTTTTTTATAATTATACATATAACAAAAATTTAGGACAAAAAAAATTTAGGGTCCTAAATGGTTGCTTCACAGCCCGGGTCTATACTACATGTCAACATTTAAACTTTCGACAGTTCGAGGAGATCATGTGAATAACGTAATAAACAATTATAGAGAATATTTCCGTAATACAAATTGAAAATCTACACACAGATCACATAAAAATTCGAGAAACAGTTTGCAAACTTTATATAAAAATGAAACTGAAATTACATAATAGAGGTGCAAATTTCAATCAACGAAGGACACAAAAATTCAGTAAATACAGTAAATGATCACAGAAAATATCATCACAGAAAATACAGTAAATGATTTTACCAACAAGAAAAAAAATTCCCACTCCCACATATATCATTATTCACTCTTTCAACTTTTTTGTTAATTAGACTTTTTCTTTCTTCTCTTCCTCTCCAGTGGTCTTGGCCTGATTACCTGGAAGCTTTTCTTTGATCTTTTCCATAATTCCCTTCTTTTCCTCCGGATGTTCCTCCGTCGTAATTGGTGTCGCTGTTTCAACCAGTGGCTTGGTGTTGACGACAGGTGAATCCTCTGGTTTCTTGCTGTGGCCTGGAAGCTTCTCCTTGATCTGATCTATTACTCCTGTCTTCTCCACCTCCTCCTAATTTCAATCGTATCATTAGTTTCGATCAAACTCAAAGTTCCGTACGGACAAAATTATTTACTTACAGTTGATCCGTGAAGCTTTTCGATTACACTGGGCTTGTTCTCCTTATCCTTCTCGGTCTTCTCTTGAAGCTCCTCTAAGAGAGTATGCTTGGTCTCCTCCACTTCCTCATTCGTCGCGATCTTTGTGTTCTCGTGCTCGTGGACGTTGTTCTTGTTCTCTTCCGCCATAATTAACCTGAATAAATTGGTCGATTAATAAAGATCAGAATTTGATTTGGTTGTAAAGATTGTTTTGAAGAGCTGTGTGGTCTGTATTGTTTGTGGGCGAGAAGGGAGTGGTTTTATAGTGTGAGGAGGGTCCAGGCCAACACGGAGGTCGTCACGCTGTAAAGGAGTTAATTATTTTTTTAATAATGCAAAGGACATATATTATCTCTGTTCTTTTTCCTTGACGTCGGTCGATGAATATAATCGTGAAAGCACCCTTTTTCTTAATTTAAAGGATAAATGTTTTTAATGTATAGATGAAGAGTTAACAATATTAAATATCGCATAGTCATGTACTTTTATATATCCAACCATTGTTACGTGGGTGTACATCCTTCTAAATTATTTTTGTTTGTTCGCATATTATAAAATTAATTAGATAAAAAAACCAATTGGAAGGAGTAGGAACATAATGTAGTGGTTTTGAATTTGAATTAGATGTCATGTGACCAATACTTGCTTGACATATGTTAGAACAGCGTTAAGCTTGGATGTCGGTCATGTGGGTCCATTAGAACGCTGTAGCCACGTCGGCAAAAGCTAGATTGCAGGTATTTTTCGGGTGAATTACTACACTACATTACGTTACAAAAAAAATATTTAAGTAAAAAATGCTTATAATTCCCTATATTATTAGAGGCAACGAGGCCATAATATACATATAGTATGCTATTTAGGTGAGTATATAAATTTTTTGTTAAACTAGTTTTGGCATTTCAACTTAACATTTCAACTTAACACACAAAAGATGAATTAACCCTTAGATTCAACTCGATTATGATAAATAACTTCAGTTATAGGCTTATAGCCCAAATCTTGCAGCGAGTCTGAGAATATAGTAGGTTATTGTAATTGGCACAATTCAAGCCACACAAAATTCTGATCATGAAGTGTGTCACGGGTCCCTCTATGAACGTGTTATGGAATGGGGAGAAATCAGATTCGTTTCGACCTATGCGTGGTTTAAGACAAGGGGATCCATTATCACCGTATCTCTTTGTCTTATGTCTTGAGAGGTTGTGTCATTTAATTGATCAAGAGACGGATTTGGGGGGTTGGAAGCCGATTGCCCTATCTCGCGGAGGACCTAAGCTCTCTCATGTTTGCTTTTGCAGATGATCTTATCTTATTTACTAAAGCTTCAGTGGCGCAAATATGAGTTATACAGCGTGTTTTGGAGAGGTTTTGTGCCGCGTCAGGTCAGAAAATTAGTTTCGGGAAGTCGAAGATATTTTTCTCAAGTAATGTAAGCCGTGAGTTGGGAAGACTAATTAGTGACGAAAGCGGTATTAAATCAACGCGGGAGTTGGGAAAGTATCTTGGGATGCCGATTTTGCAAAAAAGAATTAATAAGAATACTTTTGGTGATATTCTTGAAAGAGTCTCTTCTCGTTTTGCGGGTTGGAAAGGGAGGTGCTTGAGTTTTGCGGGGAGACTTACGATGACCAAAGCAGTTCTTTCGTCGATTCCGGTTCATACTATGACCACAATATTACTACCAAAGTCAATGATTGATAGTTTGGAGAAAGTCTCACGGTCTTTTCTTTGGGGGAATGACAACGGAACACAAAAGCAACATCTAGTGAGCTGGAAGAAAGTGTGTCGGCCGAAATGTGAAGGAGGTTTAGGCATCCGTGCGGATTTGGATATGAATAAAGCTCTCATTGCTAAGTTAGGATGGAGGTTAGTACACGATCGTCAAAGTTTATGGGCAAGAGTTTTAAGATGCAAATATAAGGTAACGGATGTCCAAGATCAGTCATGGATGTTGTCTAAAAGTAGTTGGTCATCGACTTGGAGGAGTGTGATTGTGGGTTTGAGAGAGGTTGTGGTCCCAGGAATGAGTTGGGCTGTTGGGAATGGGAAGACTATTAGGTTTTGGGAAGATAGGTGGCTCTTGGATCGACCTTTGAGGGAGGTGATTACAGGATCTTTACCGACTGCTTTCGAAGGAACTTGGCTGTGTGATTTATGGAGGGATGGAACATGTTGGTTGCTTCTGTTTATTGGTCCCTATGTACCAGAGGAGATCGTTTTACGGTTTGGTTCGGTGGTGATTGATAATGTTATCGGTGGTGATGATATGATGTCTTGGGGAGGGAGTATGTATGGCCTATTTACTATGAAGTCAGCATACTCAAGCCTCACTATGGATGAGCAACCGATGAAGAACTTGAGCTCTCTTTTTCAGCGTGTTTGTAAGCTAATTGTTCCGGAGAGAGTCCGTACGTTTATTTGGTTGGATGTGCATCACGTTTTGATGACAAATGTGGAGCGGCAGAGAAGACATCTTAGTGACTCGGGGCTATGTCAAGTATGCAAGAGTGGCGATGAAACGATTATCCATATTCTCCGCGATTGTCCGGCAATGGAAGGCGTTTAGAGGAGATTGATACCGGCTAGGTCGAGAGGAGGTTTCTCTACCATGTCTCTTATTGAATGGTTATATGCGAATCTCGGGGTTCATGCAATCCTGGGGAGTAGCACTTGGTCTACGCTGTTTGCTATGAGTGTTTGGTGGGGTTGGAAGTGGCGTGATGGAAATGTTTTTGGGAATTATGGAAAATGTCGAGATAGGGTTTGTTTCTTGAAAGACTTAGCAAAGGAGGTCTCTTTAGCGCACTTGAAGGAAATAAATATTATACAAGTTCATATGGGCCGGGTTGAAAGGTCGATCTTTCAGAAAATGAATTCCTATTCGAAGAGTGCATAACCTGGGTAATCCTTTGCCAACACACTCCTAGCGAAGCAAAGTTCCTTGTGATCCCTCTGAACTTTGGTACTAGCTTCGTAGTCAATCCTATTTTCGATAGGAGTAGTTGACAATTGAATCCAACATAGCTTGGATCAAACCACGTGAGGGATGGATGAAGTTGAATACAGATGGAGCTTCGAGGGGAAATCCTGGATTGGCTACGGCGGGAGGGAGTCTACGGGATGGAGAAGGGAGTTGGTGTGTCGGTTTTGCTCTGAATATAGGGATATGCTCGGCACCATTAGCTGAATTATGGGGAGTGTATTATGGATTGGTTATTGCCTGGGAGAGGCGAGTAACTCGGTTGGAGGTTGAGGTGGATTCGGAGATAGTGGTGGGTTTCTTTAAGACAAGGATTAGTGCATCGCATCCGCTGTCGTTCCTGGTACGCTTGTGCCATCACATTGTTTTAATAAAATGGGGGAGACCTTGTTGTCTTCCCCTCCTCCGACCAAAAAAAAAAAAAAAATTGACATGGGCCGCTGAATTTTATGCGTGGATTTAGCAAACCTTATGCCTAAACATATAATGTATACAAACACAAACCCTCTATAAATGATACTAAAAGCAAAGGGAACTGACATAAAAAACCTTCAAAGTAGCGACCACTAGTACTTTAAATCTTCGCAGTTTATCACTCAAACTATAAATCTTCAAACTAATAGGTTTAACTAAATAAACCTTCAAACTAGCGTTTTTGTTTGCACCGACATTTTTGTTAACGGAACAGTTAACTCCGTTCACGGAACAGTTACTCTGTTATATTTCTATTTTTATTTTAATATATTTTATAATTAATAAATATTAAAAATTATTTTCAAAAAAAAAATCTGCATCTTCCTCCATCTTCGCTTCTCTCGTTGGAGAGGTAATCCATTTGTATATATATTTCTTACACCGAATCTTTTTTTTTTTCCTTCTTGAAACCATAGAGCTAATCAAAGAATCCAACTTTGAAAGCCCTCAATTTCACACAAAATAGAGAAATCAAAACATTGAAATCCATAAAAATTTGTAGAGAACTCGTATGGAGATAAACGATGCATAAGATCTGGAAACGTTTGTGCTTTTATGCATTTCGATTTTCACTCATAACCAATTTGAGAGCGTATGTTCTTTTACCAAATTCAATTTGTAACCCTAGCTTTGTAATTGTTGAACAAAGATTTAAATTCGAAAATTATGCCCAAATTCGTTTCTTTGAGATGAATTCAAAGAAATTTAATGTCTCGGATTTTTTTAATGGATCTTGGATCGTTGTTGTTGTTGATTCTCATGCGAGATTCATAGGCTTTGTTTTTTCTTGTAATTAGTTTTGGGCTCGGATTCGAAAAAATTAACATGTTTAAGAGAGAAAGTGTAGATTAAAGCTATGGTAGCAGGAAGAAGAAGAAAAAGTAGTAGCAAGAAGAAGAAGTGAAGGAGAAAGATAAAGATTTTTTTTATGATTTTAGATTTTTTAATTATAAAGTATATTAAAATTAAAATAAAAATTATTTTTTAAATTAAATATATAACAGAGTTAACTGTTCCGCGAACGGAGTTAACTGTTCCGCCAACGGAGTTAACTGTTCCGTTAACGGAAATGTTGGTGCAAATAAAAACCCTAGTTTGAAAGTTTATTTAGTTAAACTTATTAGTTGAAGGTTTATAGTGTAAGTGATAAACTGTGAAGGTTTAAAGTACTAGCGATCGCTACTCGAAGGTTTTTTAACTCATTTTCCCAAGCAAACCATTTCTTTCACCTGTTGCAACTTACTTCTTCAACGAGTTCATATTTCCACAATAAATAAAAAGTTTGGCATCCCATATTTTAATACAGTCCCCACTAACCTCGTAAAAGGTTTTTCTTAACTCGAAATCATTGTCTACAAAACAAAAAAGCAGCTTTCTGGCATATTTTTTACCTGTATGTTTATATTCTTTCTTTAACGCTTTAACTTAGCCATTTATGGCGGTTAAACAAAAAACCCTCAAGTCCAACTTTAAAAAAAAAAATTTTGAACTTTGTTTTCGCTTGACAAATGTTATATTGTGTCCTTGTATTCTAAGTATTGTTGTATCTTAAGTGCAGTTTGAAAAAAGATGGGAAAACTTAGGAGGCTTTTGCGTGGTGTTTGGGTGAAATCGGACTCACGTTAATATTTATTAAATAGTCCGAGTTAATATTCCTATAAATACTAATCCTCTACGGCTATTTCAACAATTGCGGAAATTCTCAAGAAATAAACCAACTAATAATTAAACCAATTATCAAATATCAATCCAACAAATCATTTCAAAATATTCAATTCCATGAAACTCTAGCCAACCTAAACACCAGGTTCACTAGATAAACTAAACAATTAAACTATCATATCATCTTCTTCACCGGCCATGATTCCGCGATAACACATTTCTTTTACATTCAACACATGGGAAAAAGAGTTGCGTAAGTATTTCATAAATACTTACTGAGCAGGTCATACCACTTACTGACGTAACCAGCATTTATCACATCACACCACACCATCACGCAAAATAAACAAGTTTCAGAACAATAATTGTTCGTGACTAGAGTGCTCCTGTCGAGCAACACGACAACAACACTCGTGTCGCTCGACACCCTACTGGTGTTGTGCGACAGGCCTCTCTGCAACACCAAAATCGAGTTTCTCCTCTCTCAACTTGATTCCGGGCTGCATGAGTCGCAAACCTGCACAAAACACGACAATCCAATACCACATGCAACACATAGCAACATCATTATCCAATTCCACACAAAACAACACAAAATCTATCACAAAATGCATCAAACAATTCATCATCTCCTAGAAACTTGTGGTCGCGAACTCACCTAGGTTTTAGGAACGAAAGGATTACAGATTAGAACTCAAAAACCACGAACACAACCACAATTGCGGACTGATTCTCTCGCTGAAAAGTCAAGGAAGAACCGACGAACGATTCCTCTACGTTCAACGAATGACCGAGTCACAAAAATGCTCACACAAGCTCACGAATCCTCTCTTCTCAATTTTTTGATTCTTTTCGGCGTTTTTGCCTTTTTCTAACACGCCCACGAACCACTAAGGACTTATATACGGAAGCCCTAGGGTTCAATCCCTAAACCGAGCCAAAACCGATGATAAAAATCAAAACCGTTCTGAATTCTGCAACTCGTGTCGATCGACACTCCATAATCCGTCATGTCGATCGACACACCCCTGGTGTCGCTCGACACGAAGACCAAAAATGCACATTTTAGTTTCCGGATGTTACAATTCTCCCCCATTAATCTAGTTTCGACCTCGAATCCCATAAAACACGTCTACCAAGAAATAGAATTCTTGACCCCACTTGGTCAATACTAAACAGAGATCCTCACCTGATCTCAGAAAATCACATCTAATCTTATGCTTATACGCACATTTCTAGACATTCACTACTCTTAAATCATTACCACACCAGCTTGCTCTCATGACGCATCCTTTAGCAACCAATGCACTATACCATTTATGGTAGACAAGGAACCACTTTTCCCTCTAGATATATACTGAGACCCACTAGTCCCACACAAGTCTACCGGAGAACCACTGTCTCCTTTGGAAATGCAAGGGAATTACCAAACCCTCAAGATCACCACTCTCCCTTGATACTTATACTGAGACCCACTTGTCATAGATAAGTAAGCATCCCACCATACTCTACCGAGACCCACTTTGTCACAGGTAAGTATACCCTCAAGAGAATCACTATCCCTCGATACCTATACTACCCACTTGTCCCAGATAACTCTGCCAGAGACCCACTACCTCCATAACTGTAATGAGTTATTCGGGAATGCTAATGTTCCTAGTAATAAATTCTAAAACGCCTATAAATATCTATGACTAGAACCACCTCCCGTGGTCTAAACCCGATATTCCTGACACGGAATATCATCTCAGACACGACCCACACTGGTCAACCAACACATATAAGAAACACACATCTTATAAGCTACATGAAAATAAATAAGGAAATCCATCTTATAAATTTCAAAAAATGTATATCGTTACAACTCAAACGAAATACATGAAACAAACGACAATAGCAACAAGCTAAAAGTAAGCTCGAGCTGCGACCTGCTTGTCGAACCACTTCCTGAACTTCAACTTCATCTTTGCCTCAGGCTTCAAGTCTCATCCTCTGTACCGCTACAGTCCCACAAGACTCTCAGCAATGGTATCCTCTTCCAGCGCAGAACCTTCTCTCTCCTCTCGAGAATCCCCACATGAACTGCCGGAACCATTAAATCAGGCCTAAGATCCTCTGGAATCTTAGCCACCAACTCCTCCGACTCATGCAGGCACTTCCTCAACATTGACACATAAAACACCTTATGAAATGCCTTCATGATCGGAGGTAATTCTAAACGGTATGCCACTGGTCCAACTCGCTCCACTACCAGGAACAAGCCCGTAAACCTCAGACTCGACTTATTCTCTAAAATTGATCGGTTAGGACCTCGCAACATGGCCATCTTGAAATATACTCTCTCCGACCGCAAACTCTAACCCTCTCTGTCGCTTATCAGTATAACTCCTCTGCCGATCCTGAGCCTCCTTCATGTTCAGCTTTAAAACATGGATCTTCTCCGTCGTTTCCTGAACAAAACTTGCTCCAAAAATGCTCTGCTCCCCCCACTTGGGTCTAACATAAAGGTGTCGTACACGACCTCCCATATATTACCTCATAAGGAGCCATCCCGATACTCGCCTGATAGCTGTTGTTATACGAAAACTCAGCCAGGCATAAATGATCAACCCACAGACCACCCCAATCAAGCACACACATCCTTAACATATCCTCTAAAGTCTGAATAGTCCTCTCTGACTGACCATCAGTCTGCGGATGATAAGCTGTACTCATATGCACCTTAGTGCCCATCTCAGTCTGAAAGGTTCTCCAAAACTCAGAAGTAAACTTGGGATCCCGATCTGACACAATACTGGCTGGTACTTCATGCAGCCTCACAATCTCTTTCAAAAATTTCTTAGCCAAAAATGCAGCTTCATCGGTCTTCTTAATGGCAAAAAAATATGTCGACTTTGTCAAACGGTCTACTATCACCCAATTAGCATCATAGGTTCGCGAGTTAGATAATCCCACAACGAAATCCATCGTGATCATATCCCACTTCCTCTCCGGAATGGACAAACTATGCAACTTACCACCCAAAACCTGATGCTCTCCCTTCACTTACTGGCACGTATCGTACTTTGCGACCCAATCAACTACATCTCTCTTCATCTCGACCCAATGATAATACCGCTTAAGATCATGATACATCTTAGTCGCTCCTGGATGAATCAAGAACTTTCTCGTATGAGCCTCTCGCAGAATCTCCTGCCTCAACTTCACATCCTTGGGTACATAAACCCAACCACATACCAGAATATTCCCATTCGCAGAGACTTGATACTCAAAACCAACGCTTCTCAAAACCTTAATCAAAACCTGATCACTCTCCTGAGCCACTCGAATCCTAATCAGAAGATCAGCTTGATCAACCGCCTCTATTCCCAAAAGCTCCTGTAAAATAGCATACAAACGCAAAGTGCTAATCTCGCTCACTAAGGCCTCAACCTCCTGCTCCCGAATCGAATCCACTCTCCGTCGACTCAAAGCATCTGCCACCTGTTTGCCCTTACCCGGATGGTAAATAATCTCCAGATTTTAATCTGCCAGCAACTACACCCAACGCCTTTGTTTCATATTAAGCAACGGCTGAGTAAAAATATGCTGCAAATTCTTATGATCCATATATATCTACACCTTCCCGCCATAAAGGTAGGATCTCCAAATCTTCAGAGCAAACACCGCTGCTCCCAACTCAAGATCATGCATAGGACGATTACGCTCACTACCCTGCACACAGCCTCAAAGCATACGCAATGACCCGACCTTCCTGCATCAGGACACAACCTAAACCAACTCCTGAAGCATCGGTGTACACTGTATATAGCTTCCCCAGCTCGGCAATGCTAGTATAGGTGTACTCGTCAACATCTCCTTGAGCCTCACATAGCTCTCCTCATACTCCGGCGACCAAATAAATGGGACATCCTTCCCGGTCAACTTCGTCATAGACTGCACCATACTCACAAATCCTTTGATGAATCTCCTGTAGTATCCAACCAACCCAAGAAAACTGCTAAACTTGTGACACATATGGTGGGCTGAACCGCTGCCTCATCCATATGCAGCAACTTGGGACACATCGGCGTGATATGCCCTAGCTCTCTACAATGGAATCACACCCTGGCCTCTCGAGATGCCTTCCTCTTGGGGTAGCTCACCACACTGTGCTCAGTGATCCCGCACCCGAAACAACTACGACCACTCTGGTCGCCAACAGAAACATTGTCAAATTTCCTCTTCTAACCCTACGCAGGCTTGCCGCCTTTGCCAGAACCAGAACTCTGGTGCTGCTGCTGCCTCCTCGGCTGCACAACAGGAGTAACCACATGCGGAACAACCACTGCCCCTGTTTGCTCACGTTGATCCTCCTCAATAGAAGCAGAAAGCTCCACCAGCTCCGCCCTCGAGGCGTAACTAGTTACTCTACACTGCGTCATAATGCTCAGACGAAGCCCCTGCAAGAACCTCTGCATAAGGATCCGCTCATCCTCTATGCTACGGCCAGCATGAACCACCAGTCTGTTGAACTCAGCATTGGACTCACGGACATTACTCTCTCACTGAGTCAGCTCCATAAATCTCATCTGCAGACAATCTAACGCCTCCTGAGGAAAGTACTTTGCGTTAAACTCCACTAAAAACTCGCCCAGGTCCAAGAAGCTCTCCTAGCCTCTACGGCTCTCCTCTACAAATGTGCATCCCCACTGAGATAGGGAATAGCCAACTTTACCTGATACTCAGCAGGAAATCAAATCGATCAAAAGTTACGCTCCAACCTCAAGCATCACTCATCGGCCTCCTCATGCCTAATACCACCTGCAAAGCAAGGCGTACCAATCCTCTTCATCAGTCCATCATTTCAAGATAGGGAGGATGCTAACCAACTTCAGCCCACGGATACTCAACCAGTACAGCCCTCGGCTGCACCTCAACCACCAGAGGCCCTGCTGGAGCTGGTGCCAGAATCGCTGCAGAAAAATAGCTCCAACAGCTGTGTCAGTAAGCTCAAAATGACATCATGCCGACTCGGAGCTGGAGCAGCACCCCCACCTGGGCCCACTCTACCACCAGCTAAACTGCTGCCCCTCCTGGCACCCACAGCCACACTTGCACACGCGATGGTCTCACTCGCAGATCCTACATAATGTGTCTGAGACGTTGACACCTGCGAACGACTAAGCGACTCTATCACTGGTCAACGACAACTTACCCGGCCTCTACCACGGCCTCTAACTCTACCACGACCTCTCGCTCCGGTATCCATCTCTCTGCACTCATACAGAACAGGAAACATGAGCCAAAAGAAGTCACAAACAATCACAATACAACTTACCTTGGAATCTCTTTAAAGGCCGAAGAGGGTGATTCTAAGACTACATACTGATTAACAACACATGATCAATTAAAACACATAGTCTCAGACATCCAATTACACTGTCCTAAAACCGTCTAGGCTCTGATACAAAAATGAAACAACCAACACTTTTTTTTTAATTAAATAACCCGAGTTAATATTCCTATAAATACTAACCCTCTACAGCTATTTCAACAATTGCGGAAATTCTCAAAAAATAAACCAAATAATATTTAAACCAATTATCAAATATCAATCCAACAAATCATTTCAAAATATTCAATTCCATGAAACTCTAGCTAACCTACATACCAGGTTCACTAGATAAACTAAACAATTAAACCATCCTATCATCCTCTTCACCGGCCTTGATTTCGCGATCACACATTTTTTTTACATGCAACACATGGAAAAAGAGTTGCGTATGCATTTCATAAATACTTAGTGAGCTGGTCATACCACCTACTGGCGTAACAAGCAGGCTCAGGTAAAACATTTACATTTCAACATAAACCAGCATGTATCACATCACACCACACCATCACGCAAAATAAACCAGCATGTATCACATCACGCAACATCACTCGTGTCGCTCAACACCCTCCTGGTGTCACGCGACACGTCTCTCTGCAACACCAGAATCAAGTTTCTCCTCTCTCAACTCGATTCTGGGCTGCATGAGTCGCAAACGTGCACAAAACACGACAATTCAATACTACATGCAACACATAGCAACATCATTATCCAATTCCACACAAAACAACACGAAATCTATCACAAAATGCATCAAACAATCCATCATCGCCTAGAAACATGTGGTCGCGAACTCACCTTGGTTTTAGGAACGAAAGGATTATGGTTTAGAACTCAACAACCATGAACACAGGCACAAACAAGGACTGATTCTCTTGCTAACACGTCAAGGAAGAACCGACGAACGATTCCTCTACGTTCAACGAATGATCAAGTCAAAAAAAAATGCTCACACAAGCTCACGAATCCTCTCTTCTCAATTTTCTAATTCTTTTCTGCATTTTTGCCTTTTTCTCACGTGGCCACAAACCACCAAGGACTTATATACGCGAGCCCTAGGGTTCAAACCCTAAACCGAGCCAAAACCGACGATAAAAATCAAAACCGTTCTGATTTCTGCAACTCGTGTTGAGCGACACCATGAGTGTGTCGATCGACCCTCCACAATCCGTTGTGTCGATCAACAGACCCCTGGTGTCGCTCAACACGAAGACCAAAAATGCATATTTTGGTTAGCGGATGTTACACTTCTCCCGACCAAACTTGGAAGTGAAGAATCTACACCACTCATACCTGCTGAAAATGGCTCAGAAAGCCATTTCCTTGGATTGACTTTAACTTGCGGTAGTCCAAATCCAAATGTTGATCATCAAGCAATAGCTCCACCGAACGACACTTCTGCGGATGAGAGTGAGGATAATGGTGGCTTTCAAGGCTAGATTTTCTTGTTTATTACTAATGTTGCATATTAGTGGTAACCATAAAGATTTTTCTTGTAACGCCCCAACCGCCTCTTCTATGGGCTCCACGTTCACTCTCGGCCCATGGGCTTACACTTCCTGATGGCTTGTGCGTTAGTTTGGGAGGCTCGGAAGTCTTGTTTACTGACCCTGCAAATCACCACGCGATCTTTTCCCATGTTTTGACCTCACTCACACTGTATTGGAAATGACTTCCCCGTAGGTCACTCATCCTGAAACTACTCCAGCTAGAGCACGTTTAACTCTGGAGTCTCTCAAGACCTGTGCCCGAAAAGATAAGTGCATTTTAATGATATAAGTTGCCAAATCTATTCTTTTTAGTCTCTCCACATATACATATATTGCATATACCATATATGCTCTGAAACTAGGGTGTCACAATCATCCCCACTAACAGATCGCAACGTCTTCATTGCGCATACCAAGATCGTCACCCCGACAATTTAACTCTTCACAGATGTCAGAGTTCGCTATGATACCACTTGTAACGCCCCGACTGCCCCTCCCATAGGCTCCACGTCTACTCTCGGCACGTGGGTCCACACTCCCCGACGGCCAGTCTGTTAGTCTGAAGGCTCGGAAGTCTTGTTTACTGACTCTGCAAATCACCACGCGATCTTTTCCCGTGTTTTGACCTCACTCACACGGTACTGGAAATGACTTCCTAGTAGGTCACCCATTTTGAAACTACTCCAGCTCAAGCACGCTTAACTCTGGAGTTCTCTCAAGACCTGTGCATGAAAAGATAAGTGCACTTTGGTGATATAGGTAGTCAAATCAATTCTTTTAAGCCTCTCTACATATACATATACTTCATATACCATATATGCTCTGAAACCGAAGAGTCACATTTCTCATTATTTTAAAGCTCGATTATTTGTAATGATTTCAAAATAGCGGTAACATTACCACTTTTTGTAAGCGTTGTCATCTACACTAATTTGTAGTGGGTGAATTGTAGTTATGAACTTATTAAGGCTAAGATATTTTGGATGTTGATATACAAGAAAAATATGCTAAAACTCATATTATCATCTGTAGGAGATGCAGTCAACAATCCCAATGACATATACGTGGGGATGACCTTTACCACATGTGATGCCTTTAAGCTCCACATGGCCTTATACGCTATTCACAACAAAATTCCAATATCGAAGCACAAAATCAGCTCACGACTTAATGGTACTTGAATGTTGTAGATTAGCTTGTTTGTGGCGTGTTTATGCGGTTCGGTTGGACAACTCAGAGATATTTGAAATTCGAAAGGTTTCACTAACTCATAATTGCACCATTGATGAGCGTGCAAATTACCAAAGGCTAGCGACTACAAATATTATTGGTGACTTCATGTGCTCAAAATCTATGATGCGCACCGACCACAATGTCCGCATATCATATTGGAAAGCTTGGCGATCCTGAGATGTGGCCATGGAGTATGTTAAAGGGACGGCTAGCCAGTCTTATACCCACCTTCGTGTTTACCTTCAGCAATTGGTAGTGTCGAACCCGAGTACACTTGTTGAACTCAAAACAAACTACAATGAAGGAGTGGGTCAACGTTTCCAATTCTTGTTCTTTGCATTTAGTGCATCGATAAGATATTATAACTATATGCGAAAGGTTGTCGTTGTTGACGAAACACATTTAAAGGGAAATACGCAGGCTGCCTTCTTACTGCATATGTTCAAGATGGAAACTACAATATTTTTCCTCTTGCATTTGCTATAGTTGACATTGAGAATGACAAATCTTGGGCCTGGATCTTCCGCAAATTGTTTGCAGTTGTACCTCACGAGGAAGACGTCGTCTTCGTCTCTGATAGGCATGCATCAACAAAGCGTCGGACCATGTGTAGTCGATGCAAATGATTAGGTCACAACAAAGCAGCTTGTAAGATGCCAATAAACTAAGTGGTAGGTTCAAGGGGCAACAATTAAAGTAGAAATGGTTTGCGTTATCTGTAGCTGTACTTGGGTCAGCAACATCATCTTATCTGAATGTAAAAATTATGCTATCATTCTAGATGTCATCTGTGCCAAAAATAAGATGTAATGTATGGACAGATGTTAATAAACTTGGCCTTTTGTATAAATAAGATGTTTAATTACATGATTCACATATGTTTGGTCACCAACTTTATGTTTATCCGTCCAACCAAACAACATCTACTTCGCTTATGAGAATTACCAAAAATGATACCTTCTTAACACCTCGTTAAAAGCCCCCCATTCCACATCAAAAACCTAAACAAAAGTGGCTAAATTATTTTAACTTTGGAAAAATAATCAACTTTCATGGTGTGAATCTCTTCTATATATATCGGCTAACCTTGTTGTTATATAGATAATCATTTTACTATCCAATTACTTCAACATAACCAAACATAATCCATATTAAACTTTTCAATCTAAAACTATACCCTAATTGTGTAATCATTAACCCAAATTCAAAATTTTAAAGAACAAAAGATTGGTAAACCCTAAGACCTAAATACAAACCCCACCTCCCCCCTCCTCAAAAAAAAAAACTATACCCTAAATTTGTAATTATTAACCCAAGTTCAAAACATTTAAGTACAAATATTTGGTAATCATTTTCATTACAATTATAAAGAAGTTAGAATTTGGTTTGTTCTACTCCACCACATAGATTTCAATTTTTTTTCATTACAATTATAGAAAAATTAGAATTCGCTTTGTTCTACTCCACCACATAGATTTCCATCCCTAAAATGACACACTAATTAAATAGACTTAGTCATTCACCATATATACTTAGACATTCACAAATTAAAATGGATAACTAATTAAATAGTTATCAATGCCAAACATTATAAGAACATCAGTCACTATAAGTCATAACCACCTTCTAGAAACCTTCCAATTTTCACCGGCTAGTAGTTTCATTATGGTCGAGAACTGGCTAGTATTATTTTGTAAACGCAAACTCCGGTAACACAAAAAAAAATCATTTCGTCTCTCCTAAATTATGAAATCCCAGAACTTTGTATCACATAGAGAAGATTGTTAGGGAGACGATTTCTCATCTTTGTATCATATAGAGAAAATTTCTAAACTCTTTCTTATTTAAATGAGACATCTTTATTCAAATTTTTTTATGGTTGTGTTCTTCATGATTGAGTAGTTTTATTGTTGGGTTAAGGGGTTTTCATGGGTCGATGTTCACACAATAAGATCTAGTGAGTCTTCATCTACACTTGTGTTTACTGCTTATCACTTGTATTGTGAAAGTTGACTTGTGGTTTGATTAATCTTAATCTCAATGATTAAAATTGAACTCGTGTTTAGATGAGCTTAGAGTTTAACCTGCAAAAATAGAGTTAAGGATCTAGGTTACAATATCGAATCTTGAGCATTTAAGTATATCTATCATTTCTAATTTCTATTGACACTTGAGTAATTAGGTTGTTTAGATATATTATTCTTTACTGCGACAGTCGGTTGATTATATCATTAAGAGTATTAAAGTTAGGAAAATAACATTTAGATACAGTATGAATAGCTGAATAAATTAGCCTATGAGAATTCTTGATACGGGGTTTAAATTACCTACTAATTTTTAACCCTAAATTACCACAAGTACATGGTTATGTCGTGTAGCATTTAAGGATCGAATCCACACAAAAGTTTATTAGGACAATAAGAATAGAAAGAGCTCTAAAAGTTAAATCTATTCAAATGATTTGGGTATGGTTTTAACTTTAGCAACATAAATGAAATGATGAAAATAAACTAAATAAAAGACAAAACAACACTAATCAAACTAAATGAAACCAAACATAGCAATACCAAGTGAAAAACAAGACAAAAATTGTAATTAAGAAAAGTCAAATAAAAGTCAACGAGATTAAACAAATATGATCAACAATGATAAAAGCATGGATCTTGGCTAGACATCATAGAGTAAGGGTGAATAACATGTGACTAATGATGCTAAGCTATATGATCAATTATTTCCAAAGCATGAAACCGTTTTATCTAGACTAATCCACTTTCGTGGCACTAATCACTTCCTTAATCTAACTAATCATCATTTACTTCCGCATAGAGACTAAATCAAATTAAGAAGAATTGTTCAACATGTTCATTTAAGCTTACTAATCCACCTAAACATCAACTTCCATTGGCTAGGCTTAGAAAAACATGATTAAAATTCTCCTAGACATTTTCAGAAACACCTTCCAGGCGTGAAAATACCATATTCTAGTTCTAGGTTAGTTATTCCCAAATATAGCATTGAACACACTTTAATCAATGGAAAATCATAGATAATGAACACCCAAAGTCTAAACATCACTAATCACCCATTAAACAATCATAATCTACTCTACCCTAAATTCATAGAAAAGACTACTCACTAATCATGATGGAAAACATAGTGGTAGAGTAGATAAAGACATAATGAAAGGATTAAGCAAAGAAATTGAGAAACTTGCAAATTAATAATAATAAGGTGAACCCTTTATCCTCAAATCATCAAGAACACAACAGTTTATACTTTGTTCCATGGATAAAAGAGATGAGGAAAAGCTTAGGGTTTTTAGCCCTTATAGGAAAAGGAAAAGTGTACTGGGGTTAACCCGACAAATCCAGTTTTTGTCCGAAACTGCGATTTGTAGGGGCGTTCTGACAGATCCTACACACTCAAATGGTCGATCAGACCCCTAGTAGCTTGTCATCATCTTTTGGTCTGCAACTGCAATCCATAGGACCATTCTGATCGACTATGCGCACTCATATGTGTCAGAACCCTTCCAATTGTAATCTCAGCTCTTTCTCTGTCTTTTATCAGTCTTCTTCATTACTTGATTTGTCCTAGTTGATTCCTTTGGTACCTATAATGAGTAAAATACGCAATGCAATGCAAGAAAACACCTAAAGAATCCTAAGATTCTATTCAAACTAAATAGAGCTAAAAGAGAAGAAAAATATGTAAAGCCTAAGCTAAATGCATGGAAAACTAAGTAAAATGCTAGCTAATAAAGGTCTAAATGCGGATACATCAACTCCCCCGGACTTTCCTCTTTGATTGTCCTCGATAAACAAAGAGAACAAAGAATCGTTGAAGAGATTTGAAAGTGTAGAACTCATTACCACGAAATTAATTTCCAGAGAACGTATTGTCAATATGAGATGATACACATCAATGCTATGGATACACAGTCTACTCATTCAAGCAATATGCACTTATCGCTACTCAAGACCACTTCATTTTTTTTGGCTTGGTTGCTTTCCCGCAAACCCATAGTGTTAGCATCAATCTATTTGAATTTGATCCCTAAGTACTATGATTGATTGATTGTGCATTTGCAGTCATGGTAAAAATTTACACCCCATCAACAATAAAAAAACATCGTGTTGAAAGTGAAATCACCGGTTAACTCCAAAATCAATCAACACCAAGGAGACTTTGACATAGAAGTCTTTGGATTCACAATCATGACACGTCGAGTTAGCGTTAGACATGTCAGGTACAAACTAACATTGTACCCTCGTAGACTATGTCTTCGGTTCTAATTCAAGATCCTTGGTTCGAAATCAGACAACACTTCATCAATTTAAGGGGGTGTTATTCAATAGTGGATTTCAATTCTAGTCAATAAGATTTAAATCTGATTAGATTTTAAAAGATTTGATTCATTTAAATGACCTTTTGTTGATTTTGTAATCTAAATTTCGTTGGATTTTAATTCTAGTAAATCAAAGATTTGATAACTTATCAAAGATTTAAAATCCGTTGCTAGTATTTAACAAAGTTCTTATCACAGATTTGAATTCACTAACAAAAAATTAGATTTTTAATTTCAAGATTTTTATTTTTTAGGGTTTTATATATTTCTATCAATGCTATCAATTTTTTAATAATTGGGTTTTTAGAACTCTAGAAACAAAATGTAAAATATTTCAGAATCAACATAAAAAATTAAATTTTAAAGTAAGAGACCTAATCAAACCAAAAATAAAAATCAAATAATTTTTTAATGATTGGGGCTAATTTTAACGACAAAAAAACGTTGAAAACATAACTTTTGTTAGTAAGAGAGATGAAGAAATAAAGATCATGAAAAAACAAACTCAATATATATATATGAGGGTAAAAGGTGGGATTTTAATTGCCATCATTTACATGGAAAAACTCATTTGAAATCCACTCAAAATCTCTCAAGTAAAAAGAGTTGTTAGAATCTATCAAAAATGAATGACAAAAGATTTTAAATGATCATTTCAAATCTTTGATTCAATAACAATGGATTTCAACCTCTGTTAGTGAGGAGTTTGAAAATAATAGAACCAATAACACTAGATTTTGAACTCTTTTGAGAAAGTGATTGTGAATACTAGAACCAATAACACTAAATTTCAAATTCTATTAATGAATCCACCATTGAATAACAATGGATTATGCTTGAATTTAAACTCTCTTAAAATCCATCATTGAACAACACCCACTAAGTCTTTGTATCAAAGTAAAACAAACGCAAAACATGCAACGTTGATCTCGACAATAACTCTAAAAGCTCGATACTATCATTACTAATACTACCAAGTTGGAGGGCTGACTGTTGGGATCTGTTTTCACTCCATCGAGATCAACGATAAGATTTGGGGTTTACATAAAAATAGACCCCTATATCTTTGCATGAAAGCATAGCCCTAAGTCTTTATATCATTGCACGAAAACAAAACCCTAAATCTCAAACTGAACTTTGGTTCCCTAAGTCTTTGATTGAGCTCTCGTACCCTAAGTCTCAAATAAGGAGATGTACCCCAAGTATTTTCCAACTATTGAGAAGTCTCTTAAGTCTTCTCCTGCTATGGATCCGTAGTCTCCATGACACATAGAAGCTGCTGGAACCCGAGGTGTTGTAGCTACGAAACATTAAAGCTGTCATAAACCGAATTGTTGCACCTACGGTGTGTTGTAACTTCCACAACCTGAAGTGTTGCATCTACGAAGCATCGTAGCTGTCAGAAACTAAAGTATTGCAGCTACAAAGCGTTGTAGCTACAAAGCATTGTGATATATCATGGTTTTTATGGTTTTTAGCCATGATATAAGTCCTTTTTGGTGTTTTTCGAGTCTTTAGTGTTTTTATTAGGTACTTGGACGTTAGGAGCATTACTGGTGTTTACTGGAGCATTTTGGAGCATTGTAGAATGAACAGTCAAAGACGCAAGTTTGGAGTTAAAATTTAGCAAGTCTGTCGATCGACGTATAAGCCTCTATCGGTCGACATGAAGAAATCAGGTCTGTCAAGCGACACACTTACCTTGTCGCTCGACACGACCAAAACTTTGACCAGAATATCATATTTGGAAGATTTTCGGTATGCGCCAGATGTTCCAGATGTTTGCATTTTTGCCCCGTAACATTTTTGTACTCTATATATAGTTTTCTTAAGTCATTGTTTAGGCTACGCTTTATTTTTCATAAGAGATTTTAGCAAGAGAGATTCAGAGTTTTAGGGAGACAAGTTCGTACTCTTTTCTAGAGATTTCTTTGAACCTTTATGTATCTCTTACTCTATATTTTAATGCAGTTTTATTCAGTTATCATGTTTGCATTAATCATGTTTGAGTAATCTGCTAGTTAGGTTTTAGGGTTTTCAAATGATGATGAAAAGTTGCTACAATTTACTTACTATTGGGATTGCATCATATCTATATTCTTCACCTTGATTGCATTAATTCTTTATTAAGATTGATCACCTTAGGTTAGATATTTTAGGTTGTTTAATGGATACGACAATATTATTGAATAACTGGAACTGAATCATAGGTGAGCAAAGATTCGATTTGCAACGACAATTGGCTTTGAGTCTTTGTGAACAAATTGAACCTGAATTTAATGCTTGTTTAAATTAATCTGATTTCGCAACGACAGTTGGTTTTCTAGGATTTAGGCATAGATAATATTCGCAACAACAGTTGGTTTGTTTTACACTAGTGCTTCGAGTTCTAGAATTGCACTTCATCAATTATCGCGATAGTAAGTTTATTCTCCAATTTGGAATCATTTCTGCAAACTTCCTAAGGCCTAGCATTTTCTCTTATTGAATTTAATTCATCACATTCACCTTGATTTATAGCATTTTTCTCTTATTGAATTTAATTCATCACATTCACATTGATTTACTATTTCTGTATTGTTCTTACTTTTAGTCACAACTGTTTAGCATAATTCAAACATTAAAATCTATAGTGTTAACTGATTCCCTGTGGATTCGACACCCTAAACACTACATACAATCTCTTAATTTGAGAGAGTAGCTCTAGGGATAATTTGAGCATATCACATCATAGCTACAAAGCATTGCAGCTACAAAGCGTCAGAGCTACAAGATGTTGCAACTACAAAGTGTCTCATCTACGGGCCGAAGTCTCCTAAGTCTATTGGTGGGTCGAAGTCTCTTGAACTGGTTTAGTTGGCCAAAGTCTAGACATGGGAGATTCCAGAAACTGAAGTGACCTCGCTACGAAGCCCACACAAATACGACCGATGTAAAAATCCTGAAGAGAATGGAAATTGTCGAAGACTTAGTGAAACTTCCTTTATTGTTTAGGAGAAGGCTTAGCCGACTTAGGGTACTATAAATACTCATGTACATTCCTTAAGAATCACAAAGCACTTATACGCAAACTGCAATAAACAGTTTTTCACTTACGTTCTCGTAGACTTAGAAATCTCTTCTCTCTTCAAAATCCTTGACAAATCTAATTGTGTTGGTTTCGACTCCTACACATTTCAATCCTTAAAAGAGAAGCTTACACATGGATATGTCTTAACTTTGCCAGATCTTCTTAAAACCTTTAAAATTAAATGTTATGTGTAGGAATTGGATATATTTTGAGGTTGGATAAGAGACCTATTGCTTATTTCAGTGACATAATGAATATATTAAAATGATTATTATTATATAGTAAAAATCGATAAACAATATGACATATAACAGTCTTGAAACAATCAGAGTTTTGACATGTTCTTATACAATTTGTTTCATCAAGTTCATCCCAAATAGTTTTAAGTTATGTATAATATGTGGACAAATCCATAGAACCTTGATGAAGATACCATATTTGTTAAGAAATTTGATGTGATTACGAAACATTTATGATATGAAATCAAGTATGTAAATTTTTTCAAATATCCGAAGCTTCTTGAAATCAGAGAATTTTTCCATAAATTTCCTGAAAAATCAAATTCAAGATCCAAGACTTTAACCATACTATTGCATTGAGACCAAATGCGATATAGCCATATAAGTAATTCGATTCTTCAGATCTAGAACAAGATCCATTATCAAAGACTACCTTATTCTTAGTGTTTAAAGTCGTAGCCATTGCAATGTTCCAATTCTCATAGTTAGATCCATCCAAAACATGAGAGAAAATCGATAAACTTGTATTATCCACATTCATTAAGTAGTAAGGAGAATGATGTCGATGTTCTCCATTAATAGATGTTGAATCCTCTCTGATGCAATAAGAGATGAAATCGGAAGTTCATAATTCATCGGATCTTTGGATTTTGAAGCATAAGAGTTAGCTCGGACCATACAACGGTTGTTTTTCAAATTGACACCATTGTCGAAGTTAAGATTTGACGGAATGTTCATATTGATATTGGAACTGGTGAATCTGAGATTTGACAGAATAATCAAACAAGAGCTCAAATCCGGCAAAATAACTGGTGAAAAAGGATCAATCGAAATAATTCCCATGAATTTAAGTAAAAAACACGAAAAATGCAAAAATGATCGATTGAGCTGGAACTCAATGCTCAATGTGCAAAGATGATGAAGTGTGAATGCATTAATCCGATTAACAAACCCTCAAGTTTTTTGTTACTTTCCGTTAGATACTCTCTCTTTTTTTTTTGTCACAAAACACACTTCTCTATTAGTTAAACGAATACATTGTCTGTATCAGTACACCAATAGGGGACCGAAGTGCTAATAAAAGAAAAGATCCTATCTCGCGTGCGTGCATTCCTTGCTAGCAAATCCGCTCTCGTAATATTCTCCCGTTGTCGGTAGATGAGATTGAATTCAGTGAAGGACTCCCGAAGGTTTGCCAATTCACGCAATTCCGGTTCGAAGCCGGGCCACTCATGTGGCGCGTCTACCATCTTCACAAGATCCCTTGAGTCCGTGACGAAGGTAGAGCAAAAACGTTGTTTCCGCAGTAATGAATTCATGGCCCATAGCAGTCCGTGGCATTCTGTGTGGAGGGGGGAGAGACTTCGATTGTATCCTTTTAGGCCCAGTAGATCTGTCGTCCCGTCCTGAAGTTGTAAGATCCAACCCACACCACTCGTTTTGTCTTCTCTCTTCCATGATCCATCGACTAGGCACGTGAAGGTGGCTGAAAGCGGGGCCCCTGTGTCTGGTGGTTGGAATTGTGACCTTTGTTCCGAGGAGTTTGCTTCGGACCATTCTCGTGCTTCTTTAATTGCTAGGGCTAGAGTTGCTGCTGCATCCCGGTTTACCGCGTTGAAAACCTTGTCATTTCGAGCTTTCCATATATACCATATGATCCAAGGAAAGGTCTTGGAGACCTCGTTCGTATCCCTGTGACGTGGAATTCTCCAGAAGAGGAAGTCTAGATTGGATCTTAAGTTCTCCGTCGGGAAGACCTGTGTATCTGTCGGTAGACCAGTTAGAGCCCAAACCTCTTTTGCTGTCAGACACGTGAAACACGCGTGGTTAATTGACTCAATTGGGTCAGGGCATCTAGGGCAGCTCGCTGAATCCCTGATGTGTCTAAACTTGAGACGTTCGTTTACTGCCACCGCTCCTGCTAAACATTGCCATATAAAATGACGTAATTTATTTGGGGCGGGCAGTTTCCAAACATGGGCTTTGAGCGGGTTATCAGACGGTAGCTGAAGCCAAAACTGTGTATCTGCATCCTTGTATGTTCTGGCTAGTTCATATCCCGACTTGACTGAGTAAATCCCGGATTTGGTATAATGCCAACAAAAGTTATCTTCCGATACTCTTGGGGAGAGTCTCATGCTTAGAATTCTTGGCACATCCTGGGGGTGCACATTGGCCTGAATTGCCTGGATATTCCACTTTCGGTTCTGTTGGTGAATGAGGTCCGATACTCGAAGTTGTGGGTTGACTCTGTCGTCTCGTCTGATTGCCGGACGTGGTTTTGTGTCTGGTATCCAGATGTCTCTCCAGACCGAAGTACCGTACCCATTCCCTACAAGTTTGCGGGTTCCTTGGATCACTGTGTGAGCCGGAATTTTCACACAACAGAAATTGTGAAGATTCTACGAAATAGAGCTTCTTTAGGGTTTTCAAACACTTAGAGGAAGATAGAATTATATTATGAATTAGGGTTCTTATTCATCAAGATCAGAGCTGTAAACAGTGTTTTTACCAGAAATTTCGGATCCCCCTCAAGTGAAGGGGTACATGCCTATTTATAGTAAAAAGAAGGCGGTATGAACAGTAACACGCTACTGTTCATACCGTAAGTGGAATACTAAAGAATTGTTGTTGGGCCTTTGACAAATCGCTAATGGGCCCTTAACGGATCGCTTAACGGGCCTTCGTCTTCTGGGCTTGATCGCTGAGCCGATTCAACGTGCGTTTAGCCGTTTGGTTTATCGATTCTTCTAGGGGAGTTTTGACCCCTACAGTTAGCCCCCCAGTTCAACTCTTTTAGTAAACTAAAAATGTTGAAGTAAGGGTGTCCCAGAATCGATTCCCGTTTAGACCGTAACGAGTTGAATATGGCGTTGATGAGTTCAGGAGGCGATTTGGCGAGCCGTCCGAGGTGATGTTTGAACAGTTTGACTTTAGATTTGCGAAGTCGCGAGCTGGTCGCGTAGAGCGTGAGATCGTCTGCCGAAGGGAGATGTCGCGAGGTCGCGAGTCGATTCGTTCGAGGAGAGATGTCGCGAGGTCGCGAGTTGATTTGTTCAAGGAGTGGCGACGTTGCGAGTCGATTTGGGCTTTTGGAGAGGAAGAAGAGAGAGCCAAGGCCTCGTTAAAAACCTTATCTTGTAAAACCCAATGGGTAAAAAACCAAGACAAGGAAAAGAGCGCGCTTGAGCCTCTTCGCCTTGAGTCGCAGCATTGGCCATTGGCACACGTAATGATTCGGGTACAAGCTTGTCTCGCTTGGAGGTGGCTTTGACCTCAGTGAAGTGGCGAGATGAATACGTTCTGAAACTGCTAAGTGAATTGATTTGATGAATAAGATCCGGTGTTGCGAGTTGATTCAGACGGAGAGAACTTGCGACTTGATTTGATGATACGAAGTCGCGAGTTCGAAGCAGATGAAGAGACTTGCGACTTGATTTGGTGGGACGAAGTCGCAAGCTGTCCGCTGAGTCGAAGTCGCGAGTTGATTTCTGTGGAGAGAAAGTCGCGACTGATCCATTGAGATGGAGTCGCGAGTTGATTTTCACGGAGAGAAAGTCGCGACTGATCCATTGAGAGGGAGTCGCGAGTTGATTTTCACGGAGAGAAAGTCGCGACTGAACCATTGAGATGGAGTCGCGAGTTGATTTTCACGGAGAGAAAGTCGCGACTGATCCATTGAGATGGAGTCGCGAGTTGATTTTCACGGAGAGAAAGTCACGACTGATCCATTGAGATGGAGTCGCGAGTTGATTTTCACGGAGAGAAAGTCGCGACTGAACCATTGAGATGGAGTCGCGAGTTGATTTTCACGGAGAGAAAGTCGCGACTGAACCATTGAGATGGAGTCGCGAGTTGATTTTCACGGAGAGAAAGTCGCGACTAATCCATTGAGATGGAGTCGCGAGTTGATTTTCACGGAGAGAAAGTCGCGACTGATCCATTGAGATGGAGTCGCGAGTTGATTTTCACGGAGAGAAAGTCGCGACTGATCCATTGAGATGGAGTCGCGAGTTGATTTTCACGGAGAGAAAGTCGCGACTGAACCATTGAGATGGAGTCGCGAGTTGCAAGATGCTGAAGTCGCAGGTTTATTCGTTAGTGAAGTCGCGAGGTCGCGCGATTCTTTGAAGGTAAAAATCATGAGAATATTGAAACTATGGAGTCGCGAAACAAATCGAGGAGGAGCCCGCGGAGTCGCATTTAGGGCCAGATAACAATTGTGGGACCATTGATTTGGATCAATCTCGCGAAACTGATCTTCTGAGTCCAGAATCTTTGGGCCCATTAAGAAATGAGGCCCACCTCGAAAGTCGAACCGTCGAAAATTTCCTTATAAGAGGCAACGCTCCCTTGATACTTCTCATTATTCTCATTCCTCCGAAAAAAACAGGTTCGCTCTCTCTCTCCCTTCTCTGTTTTTTCTTTCGAGTATTAGATAGGAATTTTGCCGTCCCATCACTTCGCCGCCGCAGTGTTCTTCATCGCCGCCGCAGTGTTCTTCAGAAAAACTGAAAAAACTTAAAGTTTTGATCCAAAGAAAGATGTCGTCGACTAGTTCTTTTGCATCCGCGAAGTCTGCCGAACTCCCCGAGAAGGGAAAATTGGCCTGGGAGTATTCTCCTGATAGCGAGTTGATTGTAGATGCGAGTTCGAGTTGTAGTAGGCTCCGTGGTCAAGAGGAAGCGAGTCCTTCAGGCCGCGAGGAAGCGAGTCCCATTAGTCGAGAAGATCGAGCTGGAGGCCATTCTCCTCTTGTCGAACTATTCTCTTATCCTACTCCCGTCTTAAGACAAAGTCGCGAGACAAGGGAGTCTACTTCATTCATGCGAGCTGGACGAACTGGCCTTGAAGAGGGAGTTGGGACTTTGCATCCTTCGCAAATTGGCGAGGCCTCGACCACTGATGGGCGAAGACTGGTTGTGGAAATCCCACAACTCCGCGACGAGTCCCTTAGTCCTGCCGAGCTGCCTCTCCAAGTAAAGATCGAAGAAGGTAACTGGTCGTATAACTCTTTAGTAGAAAAGGAGAGACTGGAAGCTTGGGTTGCGTGCGGGTTGGCCGAGGTTGTCCAGAAGAAAAAGAGATCGAGGCGAAAGCAACGCCCGCCTCCAGGTTCTTCTTGGTGCGATGAGGACTTCCTGGAAGACTATCGCTCAGAGTGCCGAATTCCCGACTCGGTCGAACTGATCGCGCCTTCTATCGAGCAGCGAGAAGACGATCCCCCTGCCGGCACGTTTACCGCCTATGCGTGTTGGTTTAAAGAGTGTTTCCTCACGTTCCCTATTCCTGCGCTGATTCTCCGATTCGCGCGGGTTCACAAAATCGCGCTCGCGCAAATCAACTCAAGAGGGATTCGCCAATTGGTGGGAATTACGACGCGGGCAGCCGAATGTCGCGAGCCCATCGGAGTTCGCCATCTACACAACCTTCTTGAATGGCGCAAGCAATCAAACCCGGGTGGCATAAAGTACTACAATCTGGCGAGTCGTTCCCTTTATAAAATACTGGACGACTTCCCAAACAAAGATCATAGCTGGAGAAAGTATTTTTTCTTCGTGCCGATATCGGCCGCGTCGGCCGAGGATGAACACTTAGTGGTGGCGAAGTGGGGGACACTTGGTAGATTTTCTCGAATGTTTACTGCACGAACTGCCCCCCCTGTGTTTTATACTAACTTTTCTGTTAATTTGTTTTTACAGCTAGCAGACTGCTTTTCACTCCTGTTGCCAACATCGACGATTTGGTCAACAAATTAAAGGCTCGGAAGTGCCTTTGGAATCGTCACTTCAATCTTCGAAGAGTTGTTCGAGCTCGCGAGTTCATTTCCAACGACGAAGAAGAAGAAGTCGAACAAAGCGAGTCCGACGATTTAGAAATAATGCCTCCCAAGCTCACTTTCCGCGATCTCGCCAAGAGAAAAGCCGAGAAGGCTAAGAGAAAGGCCGACCCGAAGGCCACTGATTCTATCGTCGAGACGTCCGAGCGGAGCGTCGACAAAGATACTACTCCCACTGCTGTGGGCGACGAAGCGGCTGCTGTAGCTGCGAGTGGTGCGTTGGCTGTTATTACTTCACAGCCAACTACCTTTACTGACGAGCCCGCCGAGCCTGAGGCCCAACTGCATCGGAAGAGAAAACGATCTTCTGCCTCTGAGAAAGGCAAAGGTAAAGTTGGCGAGAAGAAGAAATCTCGTCGCGAGCTGCCGGCTCTGTCCCCAGGGCAAACTATTCCTGGAAGTTCGGATGGGCTTTACACTGATCCCTTAGCCGCAGCCGCCATGATGGCTAAGGTTACATATCCGGGCGATCGTATGCCGATCCCAGAGAGGCTGGTAAAGAGCGAGCTCTACAAGGAGTTCGCGTCTCGCCAGGCCAAGGTAATTCCACATTTTATTCTTTCTTTTTCTCTTGGCTTTATTTTTCATACTGTCAACTTCTTTGCAGGCCATCGCCCATTTCAACAGGCTGATCATGTCGTATGATCAAGACTCGAGGTCTAAGGAGCTCTTTATAGGCAAGGCCAGGCAGAGAGATGAGGTCGAGAAGGAAAACGTCGCGGCCCAAATGAGAAATCTTGCTGCTGAGCGAGATATGTACAAGAAGAGCTCAGACGACCTGGGCGTGCACCTTCACAGAGTCGGCAAGGAGAAGGAGAAGGTTGAGGAGAACAACGCCGAGCTGGCGAAAGAGCTATCTGCTCTGAAGGCGAGTCGCGAGCAGGATCTTGAAGAAGCTGTTTCTTCTGCGAGGCGATCTGCGGCCGCCGAAGTGCAAGGCCAGCTTAACCGGGCTTACGAGCTGTTTCAACAGATGATGAAGAAGCCGATTAGGAAAATGGTCTATCTTGCACAAGCGGAGGCTAATCTCCAGCTCCTTGACGACATGGAGAATGCTGAAGCAGAGGAAGCCTTTGATCCCAAGGCCGAGCGTGCCCTTTTAGCTGAACACAAGGCGTCGCTCGGAAAAGCCAACGAGATCTTCGATGCGATAGCACTCGAATTGAGAAAGACCTTGGGTAAGAACTATGTTGTCCCCATTAGAGTAGCGGATATAGTTGCGTCTCCGCGAATCGAAGTTGTTGCTAAGTCTGTTGGTATAAATGCAGCTTCTGGGTCGAACGATGGCTCTCTTGGTATGCGCTTGAGAAGCGCGAGTGAGGAGTTAGACGAGAGCGAGTCGGACGAAGCCGATGAGACCGTCTCTCCTATCCCAGTCGCACCAACTGAACCTCTTCGCGAACAGGCTCCTTCGGAACCAGAACCCAAGGACGGCGAGGCTGCGAGTTCGGCTGCTATCATTACTCCAGCCGAAGAACAAGTTGTCGAAGAGGGCGAGCTGGCTTCTGATGACAAAGAGGCCGAAGATGGCGAGACTGTCGCCTAATCCGGACTTTGCAATAGTAGGATTAGTTTTTTGTTTTTGCTTAAGGATTTTATGACTCGATTTTTGTTTTTGTGCCTGGATGGCTTTATCCAACTTGTAACAACATTTTTATGCCGAGTTGGTCGAGCATATTTATATGAATGCCTTAAGCAATTTCTTAACTATATTTTCGATTATTAGTTTGTCGACGAGGCCTGTTAGAGCTTGTCTAAGGCCATAGAAATGATGCGGTTTTAAGACGCGATGCGGTTTTAAGACGCTTAGAGGCGATGCGGTTTTAAGACGCGATGCGGTTTTAAGACGCTTAGAGGCGATGCGGTTTTAAGACGCGATGCGGTTTTAAGACGCTTAAACGAACATCCTGGTTATACTCTACTGAATATATCTTATCCAGGCAAATATATATTTGCTAAGTTCGACCAGTCTGTTAAGGTAAAGACTGGGTTTGCGAGTCAAACATCCTGGCTAACGGACACATTCTACTGAATGTGTCTATCCCGAGATGGACTCGCGAGATGGACACCCCGGCTAACGGACAATACTCGCACTGAATACGTCTATCCCAGTAATGAACTCTAAATTTATATAGCGCGCTTTATCCATTGAGGATGTATAAGTTTACTTCATAATGATGATGAAGTTTTAATCAGGTCGCCATTATGGCCATAATGACGCCTAATTGTTATTGATCTCGCGTTTTAGACAGTTAAGTCGTTTAGCGAGTTTCCGCGTTTAGACCGAAGTCGTTTAGCGAGTCGACTTGTCGCGTTTAGACCGAAGTCGTTTAGCGAGTCGACTTGTCGCGTTTAGACCGAAGTCGTTTAGCGAGTCGACTTGTCGCGTTTAGACCGAAGTCGTATTGCGAGTCGACTTGTCGCGTTTTGACCGAAGTCGTTTTGCGAGTCGACTTGTCGCGTTTAGACCGAAGTCGTTTTAGCGAGTCGACTTGTCGCATTTAGACCAAAGTCGTTTAGCGAGTCGACTTGTCGCATTTAGACCGAAGTCGTTTTGCGAGTCGAGTGAATAAGACTTGGTTAAAACCTTAGCTTATTGCGAATCGATTATCGCGTTTAGACCGGAGTCGTTTAGCGAGTCGACTTGTCGCGTTTAGACCGAAGTCGTTTAGCGAGTCGACTTGTCGCGTTTAGACCGAAGTCGTTTAGCGAGTCGACTTGTCGCGTTTAGACCGAAGTCGTATTGCGAGTCGACTTGTCGCGTTTAGACCGAAGTCGTTTAGCGAGTCGACTTGTCGCGTTTAGACCGAAGTCGTATTGCGAGTCGACTTGTCGCGTTTTGACCGAAGTCGTTTTGCGAGTCGACTTGTCGCGTTTAGACCGAAGTCGTTTTAGCGAGTCGACTTGTCGCGTTTAGACCGAAGTCGTTTGCGAGTCGACTTGTCGCGTTTAGACCGAAGTCGTTTAGCGAGTTGGGCGAATAAGACTTGGTTAAAAACTTAAGTCGTTACATATTGCGAGTGGGAGTATGAATATACGGACCCACTCCCCCCCTTTTTTTTGAACAAGGGGGCAACTGAACTCGTCCGAAAACGAGCTGCCTACGTACCCAATGAAGGGATCAAGTCGCATCGTAGTTCAAGTCTAATGACTTAGTATTTTTAGCAGTGATATTTCTTCAGATGCCGCGCATTCCAGGAACACGGGATCATCTCGCCATTCATGTTGGCGATTTCGTAGACGCCCGGGCGAACTACTTTTGTGATCTGATAAGGTCCTTCCCAGTGAGCGCCGAGCTTGCCGGCATTGGGCTCGGCAGTGTTTTGAAATACTGCGTGAAGGACGAGGTCTCCTTCGTAAAAACGCCGAACTCGCACCTTGGAGTTGTAATACTTGGATGCTGCAATTTGATATTCGGTCATTTTTATAAGTGCTTGGTCGCGCCTTTCGTTGATAAGGTCGAGTTCGTCGAGCATGAGGAGATGATTGAGACCTTCCTGTTCTGGAAGCAATCGTCGGTGAACTCCTGGAAAATAGACTTCAGGAGGAATCACACATTCTGTTCCATAGACAAGGGCGAAAGGCGTCTCGCCCGTAGCGCGTCGCGGTGTTGTTCGACAAGACCATAAAACGCCTTCAAGTTCATCTGCCCAACGACCCTTCTTAGCGTCGAGTCGAGTCTTTAGGCCATGGATAAGTGTTTTGTTTGACGATTCTGCCTGGCCGTTGCCTTGCGGGCAGCGAGGCGTTGACTTGCTGATTCTTATTTTCCACTTATCGCAGAAAAGTTCGAACCGCTTAGATATGAATTGCGAACCGTTATCTGTCACTATCTCATAGGGTACGCCGTGACGACAGATGATATTCTTCCAGACGAAGTTTTTGACCTGCTTATCCTTGATTGATCCGAATGCTTCCGCCTCGATCCACTTGGAAAAATAATCCGTTAGGACTAAGAGGTATCGTTTTTGCCGAGACGGATGAAGCGGTCCGACGATATCCATTCCCCATCGCATAAACGGGTAGGGCGAGGTGATCGAGCTTAAGAACTCCGTCGGTTGATGGATGAACGGACCATGTCGCTGACACTTCTCGCACTTTGCTGCGAACAGCTCGCAGTCTTTTATCATTGATGGCCAAAAATATCCGTGCCTCTTGATTCGGATGGCGAGTGAGCGACCTCCCGAGTGGTTACCGCAGGATCCGCCATGAACCTCGTGCATTATCTCGCGGGCCTCCTGCCCCTCGACACAAGCGAGTAGTGGCCCGGACAGTCGCCATTTGAAGATATTTCCATCAAGTAAAACGTAACGAGACGACTGTGACTTTAATTTGCGAGCCACCCATTTGTCGATTGGGATCTCGCCGTCTGCGAGATAAACGCGAATGTTGGCCATCCACTTGGTGTCGCATCCATAGACTGTGGTCTCGTTGTCAATGGGAATGTCGACGACTTCATGCCCAGGTGGAGGCTCCTCGCTACATGGGTAAGCATCCTCTGGGGATTCCTCAAGTTGTTCGGGGAGAAAGCCACGGTCAAAAGCTGTGTTATTCGGGTCGAGCTCATTATCTGTTGCCATCACATCCGTCGTTTCGTCTGCGCCGACTGTACCGGATTGATTGGGATCCATCGGATCCGGTTCGACGTTTTCTTTGGTGTGGTCGAGGTCCATCGGGTCTGCGGCGGAGCGAGCGGGCGAGCCATTGCTGAGAGCTGCTTTTTGCTTCGCTGCCAGAGATCTTGTTAGGACGTTGACCGCTTTTGCGATTGCGATACTCGGCTCTTCAATGAATTCGACCTTGACAATTCTTTGAAGATCTTTATCTAGCTTTGCGGTTGAGCCGAGTGATGCGAGGGCATCTGCTTGGGAGTTTTCCGACCTTGGAATTCTTATCAAGGTGAACAGATCGAATTCAGCTGTTAAAGTTTTGACGAGAGCGAGGTATGCTTCCATGCGCTCGTCCTTTGTCGCGTATTCGCCGTTGAACTGATTTACGACGAGCTGAGAGTCGCAAAAAGCTTCTATCCTTGTTATTTTCAACGCTTTAGACAATCGAAGACCTGCGAGAAGGGCCTCGTATTCGGCCTCGTTGTTTGATGCCTTGAAACCAAGGCAGAACGATTGCTCTAGAGATTTTCCGTCCGACGATAGTCGAATGCCTACTCCTGATCCGTGTTAAGATGACGAGCCGTCGACGTGCAGCTGCCAGACTTGGGATGCAGAACTGTCCGCAAGTGCATCTTCGATTTCGGGCGAGGCTTCCGCCTCCGGCAGTTCGATTAAAAAGTCGGCCAATATATGTGCCTTGATCATCGTCCTACTGCGATACTCGATATCAAACTCGCTTAGCTCGATCGCCCATTTGGCGAGTCGCCCGGACTGAGTCGGACTGTGGAGAACAGCGCGCAGTGGAAAAGTACTTAGTACCACGATCGAATGTGATTGAAAATACGGTCGAAGCTTTCGAGCCGACGTAATAACTGCGAGTGCGAGTTTCTCCGTCAAAGGATATCTTGTTTCTGCATCGATTAGCGACTTGCTAATATAGAAAACAGGCTTTTGCTCGGTGCCGTCTTCGCGAATCAGAACCCCACTAACTGCCGAGGTCGAGACCGCGATGTAAAGATAGAGCGGTTCGCCAGCAATCGGCTTTGTCAGAACGGGTGGAGTCGCGAGATACTGCTTCAACTTCTGGAAGGCTTCTTCACATTTTTCAGTCCACTCGAAATCTTGTCGAGCTGCCCCCTTCTTATCCTTGAGCGTTTCATAAAAAGGTAAACACTTATCAGTAGAGCGCGAGATGAACCGGTTCAAGGCCGTGACTCTGCCGTTTAGTCGCTGGACTTCTCTTCTCGTTTTTGGCGAAGGCATCTGGATGAGTGCGTCGATTTGTTTTGGATTTGCCTCGATCCCGCGACGAGTAACCATGTAGCCGAGGAACTCGCCGGACGTTACACCGAAACGACACTTAGCCGGATTCAGCTTCATGTTATACTTGTTTAATAACGCAAAGCACTCTGCGAGGTGGCCGACGTGGTCCTTTTCCTCGAGTGATTTGACGAGCATGTCGTCAATGTAAACCTCCATCGTTTTGCCGAGTAAGTCCGCAAACATTTTATTTACCAATCGCTGATAAGTAGCCCCAACATTCTTAAGTCCAAAGGGCATAACTTTGTAGCAATAGATTCCGCGGTCTGTGATGAAAGATGTTTTGTCGCGATCGCCGGGGTGCATGAAGATCTGATTATAGCCAGAGAAGGCGTCCATAAAGGACAACAACTTGTTTCCAGATGTCGCCTCGACGAGGCGGTCGATGTGAGGAAGAGGGAAACTGTCTTTAGGGCATGCCTTATTCAAATCCGTGAAGTCTACACAGACTCGCCACTTACCACTTTTCTTCTTCACGACGACTGGGTTCGCAAGCCATTCCGGATATCTGACCTCAGAAATCGAGCCGGCCTGCAAGAGTTTGTCTACTTCGTCATTTACCGCTTGAGCCCTTTCAGGACCTAGTCGCCTTCGCTTTTGCTTTATCGGTTTGTAGGTCGAGTCCACGTTTAACTCGTGACTGATGATGTCGATATCGATCCCGGGCATGTCTCCCGCGGACCATGCGAATGTACCGACGTTTTTCTTGAGGAATTCGATGAGGTCGAGCCTGACGGCTTTGTCAAGTGTCGCGCCTATCTCTACGTATTTCTCTGGGAATTTGTCGTTTATACAAACCGATATGACAGGCTCGCAGGTCGGGCCCGTGCCTCTAGCTTCAGCGGATTCCGCGACCTGTAGCTGCTATAAGAGGTTTGAGATTTCCTTGACGGGCTCCCTGTCTGTCTTAATCTTTTTCCGCGGCTCGCTTGGGATCGGCACTGTCGCCTGAGTTCTTAGTTTGTGCGCGGTCATGAAACAAGATCTTGACGCCGACTGACTTCCTCTGATTGTTCTGACTCCGCCCTTTGTTGGAAACTTAAGACAGAGATGATACGTAGAGGCGACGGCGCGCATCGAGTTTAGCCAAGGGGTTCCCATTATCACATTGTAAATTGCCGGGTTGTTCGAGACTGCGAACTCGACTATTTTAGTCACACCTTCCGCGCTTACAGGAAGCTTGATCGTACCGAGTGTCATCGTCGTCTCACCATTGAATCCGGTCAATGGCTTAGGATAGGATTCGATTTGTGCGAGGTCAATTTCCATGCGCTTCAGAGCGTCTACGAAAATGATGTCGACTGTGCTCCCAGTGTCGATTAAAACGCGACCCGTGTCCCATCCTGCGACGGAGAGTCGGATGACAAGCGGGTCGTCATGAGGTTTGTCGATGTCATCGACCTCATTCTCTTCGAACTGGATGACGTCGTTCGGGAACTTCGACGGTTCGGGCTTGTTTGCCCCTACCTCCGCTCTTCTCTGATAGGCTTTGATCGACGAGACGGTGTTAGAGCAATAGCGCGAGCCGCCCATGATCATGTTGCAGATTTTCTGTTTCGAGGCGCTACGGCCATCATTACCGTTTCGTCGGTCGAGGTGGGCCTCGTCGTTTCGTCAGTCTCGCTTATTATTCCTGTTGTCTCCCGACGGGCCGTTCCCTTCTCTTGCATCGTCGAATTGCTCGAGCTGAAAATCGTTAACATTGATGTTTCCTTTGAGCTCGCCGGCGGCCAACTTTGCTGCGAGTCGCATGCCGAGGACTCTGCAGTTAGACGTCGAGTGTCCCTCCATCTTATGCAAGTCGCAATAAGCAGACTCGTCATACTGCGGTATTCTCGGCCAAGTGTTGCCGCTAGCGCGACCAGGGGCGCCTCTTCCGCGGCCTCGCCCTCTTCCTCGACCGTAGCCGGGCGAGTCCACCTGGTAGTTATGGGCCCCCTTGAAACCTCCTTCATGTTGTACGAAATTTCCCGGCTTCCTCTTTGTCGCGACTGGGACTTGCGGACTAGGATTCCTGGCCTTTCCATGCTTCTGGCTCAGGATTTTGGTTTCATCTTCGCTTCTTGCGAAGTCGTTAGCGCGATGAAGCGCATCTTGAATTGACGAAGGCTCGTTAATCGTCATCTCTTTTCGGAAATCCGAGCTGTACCACAAAGCTTTTCGCAGGGCACTCAGGGCGGATCTGTCGTCAATCCCTTTTACCTGAATAAGCATCGCTTTGAAGCGTTCAATGAAAACTCCCAAGGGCTCGCCGGCCGCTTGCGTTATAGTATAAAGGTCCACCTCCGATGACCTGCGTTTGATTAGGACGGAATACTGCTTTAGGAAGGCCTCGGAGAGTTGGGCGAAGCTGTCAACAGAGTTCCTTTTCATCCCCGTGAACCAATAGAGGGCCGCCCCTTGGAGATGCTCCACGAAGAGGAGGCAGCAACCAACATCGATTTCATCGAGCCTGAAATTAGCTCGCCCCATTGCGATTGAGAATGCTCTGATATGCTCCGTGGGGTCGCCCTTTCCCTCATAGATAGGAATCTTGAGCTTCCCTGGGTCAGATAAACGCGCCTTTGTTATTCGCTCGGTAAAATGAGTGGTGCGAGCTTCCTCAAGAACGCGGTCGAGTTCCGGCGCCTTGCTGGTTGCGCGATGGACCTGTGACCTCATATCCTTGAGATCGCGAGTGTTCTGCTGCAAGACGGCTCTGAGCTCGTCCATTTCCGTTCCCTGCGAATCGACAGCTCTACGGGCGGTTAGGGCTTCAGCTTGTTCCATCCATCGCGTATTTTCTGCGATTTCGCCCTCGTCCCGACTCTGGATACGACTAGTCGGTCGACTGGGCCGAGCTGCTCCGAATTCTCGCCCTTCTAAATTGTCTGCGATTGCAGGTATGCCGCCGGGAGCGCCTGCAGCGAAAACGGTTCCGTCTCTGAGAGGTGTAGGCGTATGATCTTCGCGAGTGCCCCGAGCCGATGGCGATGCCGCCTGGGAGAAGTTAAGAGCTAGCGGGGCGACGCGAAGCGCGTTACCTTGAGGTAGCCCTCGAGACTGACGAGTTGTCGACAAGGCCCTGATTTCAGCAGTCAGGTTGCTGTTGATCGTCTCCTGGTTTTGCGACTGCTTGAGCAACTGTTCGAGCATTGCTTTGAGTTGACCGAAATCTCCTGGTGTGGACGGGTCGGCCGTGTTTGTATTGGCGGTTGCCTGGTTCTCTGTCGGGACAGGTCTGCTTGCTTCCGCCTCCAATGCGGACTGGTTGATCAGCCCAGCCACAATGGGCTCGCTTGGACCTGTATCTTCGGCCGCTGGAGACTGCGGGTTCGTTATTGACATCTTGCGAATTCGTCTAAGTGTTTGTTTCGTGTATGAAGCTAGTGTTGCGAGTTTCCCCTCCTTCTAGCGCCAAATTGTGTGAGCCGGAATTTTCACACAACAGAAATTGTGAAGATTCTACGAAATAGAGCTTCTTTAGGGTTTTCAAACACTTAGAGGAAGATAGAATTATATTATGAATTAGGGTTCTTATTCATCAAGATCAGAGCTGTAAACAGTGTTTTTACCAGAAATTTCGGATCCCCCTCAAGTGAAGGGGTACATGCCTATTTATAGTAAAAAGAAGGCGGTATGAACAGTAATACGCTACTGTTCATACCGTAAGTGGAATACTAAAGAATTGTTGTTGGGCCTTTGACAAATCCCTAATGGGCCCTTAATGGATCGCTTAACGGGCCTTCGTCTTCTGGGCTTGATCGCTGAGCCGATTCAACGTGCGTTTAGCCGTTTGGTTTATCGATTCTTCTAGGGGAGTTTTGACCCCTACAATCACCAACTCTTTTGAAGACCATATACTTCTCCACCCGTAGGATGGTCGGTTAGGTTTTGGCGCATGAAAAGGGTGCATGTGCCGAAAGTATCGCCCCTTGAGAACTCTGGCTGCCAGAGAGTTTGGGAATTGGTGAAGTCTCCACAACTGTTTCGCCAAGAGAGCCTGATTGAAGTCTTCGAAAGACTTAAATCCGATACCGCCCTGATTCTTGGGTAAACAAAGTTTCTTCCACGCAATCCAGTGCATTCCCCTTGACTGGGGCTTCGAGCGCCACCAAAATTGGGAGACTACACTGGCCAACTTCCTGCATAGGCCTTTAGGCAGGAGAAAACTTGACATCACATATGTTGGAATAGCTTGGGCAACTGATTTAATTAAAACTTCTTTGCCTCCTTTTGATAGGAACTTTGCTGACCATCCATTAACACGACTATTAAGTCGGTCATGGACATATGCAAAAATTTGGGTTCTTGATCCTTGAAGCTGTTCTGGAATACCTAGGTATTTTCCGGCTCCTCCTTCGTTTATTATTCCTAGACGTTGTTGTATGGCCTGACGATCTTCCGTGAGGACATCTTTACCGAAGGTAATAGCTGACTTGTCTAGATTCATGCGTTGTCCTGAAGCATTCCCATACTCGGTAAGTATCTGTAAAATCTTGTCACTTTGTTCAACATTTGCTTTACAAAAGAACAAGCTATCATCTGCAAACAAAAGATGAGACACAGGGGGGCTAGCATACGCCACTTTAATGCCTGAGAGCATTCCAGCCGATTCTGCCGCTTTCAGGTTGGATATTAAGACTTCCGTACATAGGATAAATAGGTACGGTGAAAGAGGGTCTCCCTGTCGCAATCCCCTTGTAGGGGTAATTGATCCACGGGGGTCTCCGTTAAGTAGAAGATGGTAAGTAACTGAGTTCACACATGGCATGATCCATGAGATCCACTTGTCTGAGAAACCCATCTTCTGAAGAAGACGCTCTAGGAAATCCCACTCAATGCGATCATAGGCTTTACTCATGTCTGTTTTAACCGCCATGAACTCCTTGCGGCATTTCTCTTTAGTTACTAGAGCATGGAAAGCTTCTTGGGCTACTAGAATGTTATCGGATATCACCTGCCCCGATATAAACCCTGATTGGGTTTCTGAAACCAGAAGTGGTAGAAGTTTTTTGAGACGTTGGCATAAGACTTTCGAAATAATCTTATAACTAACGTTACACAGGCTGATTGGTCGGAACTCTTTCATTTCCCGTGGCCTTTCAGATTTGGGGATAAGACAGATATTGACTTCGTTCATACTAGGTTCCATAATCCCTGATGTCATGAAACCCTGAACCATATCTACTACTTTCGGTCCCAAGATATGCCAAAATTTCTGGTAAAAAAGAGCAGTCATCCCATCGGGCCCCGGGGCTTTTTCAGGGTGGATTGAGAAGACTGCTGTTTTGACTTCTGCCGCTGATATTGGCCGTGTGAGGTTGTCATTCATCTCCTGTGAAACCGTGCATGGGATGTGCCTCAAGGATGTTTCTAGGTCCGAAATACCCTCCGTGGCAAACAAATCTTCAAAATGGTCAATTGCAATCTGTTCGATTTCTGCTTCTTGTTCGGTCCATGTCCCATTAGTGTTTAAAATGCCTATAATCCTGTTCCTCGCCCTTCTCTGTTTTGTGGAAGCATGGAAGAATTGGTTATTCTGATCCCCGGCAACCAGCCATAACACTCTACTTTTCTGCTGCCAAAAGATTTCCTCATCTGCCAAAGCTATTCGTAGTTTTTCTTGTGCTTCTGTTACCTCCTCCGAGGATACCGAATCATCACTCTGGAGTCTGTCTAATTCCACCTTAAGGTTCTCAATAGTCTCTCCGGTGTTTTGCTGATCAGTCCTTCTCCATCGAGAGATGAGTTTCCGGCATGACGAGATACGGTCATTGATATCCAGAGTAGGATCTGGATCCTCCGGGGCCCAACCTTGTTTTATAATGTTTTCAAAATTGGGCTTTGCTAACCATCGTTTGTCAAACCTAAACTTCTTTGTTCCTTGGAACTCCCTAGTTGTAATTCGCGTAAGTACCGGTCGATGGTCTGAACCCATAAATCTTAGGTATTCTGCTTTGGTATGCGAAAACATCTCATGCCAATCCTCGTTTCCCATTGCTCTGTCCAAGCGGCACCGAATGACGTTTTGTCCTCTTCTACCCACCCAAGAGAGGGGGTTCCCTGAGAAGGGGAAATCAATCATACCACAATTACTTCGCATGAGCCGGAAATCCAAAAAGAAATTTTCACGTCGAGTTCTACCGCCCGTTTTCTCATGGTGTCCTGTTATTTCGTTAAAATCGCCTGTCATCAACCATGGTCCGTTACGAGTGGATCCAATTTGGCTTAAAGAATTCCATACTTGGTTTCTACGAGATAAAACAGGTTCTCCATAAACAAAAGAGATGAAAACTTTATTACCATGAATTGTAGCCAATACATCGATAATATTTTTATTGAAAGAAAGGACTTGAATTTGAAACTCGGGTAAAGCCATAAGGGCTAGACCTCCACTAAGACCACTCGGGTCAACTGTAAAAAGAAAATCATAACCAAACTCTGCTTGAAGTTCTTGTAAAAAATTCCTCTCGCGTTTCGTTTCCATAAGAAAAATTATTCCCGGGAATAGTCTTCTATGGAACTCACGCAATCTACGAACTGTCAGGAAACCTCCTACTCCCTGACAGTTCCAGCTCAGAATCATTTAATCGATCTCCGGTGGTTTCTCCTCAACCACCGGATCTTCAAATTTCTTCGGTCTCTTTCCCTGAATAGGGGCCGTCTCCGAAGTTGACGGAAGTAGCTTTCCATAAAGGGACTTGTCCTCCCTAAGTGAATTGGCTACGGCGAACGCGGCTTGTTTTTGAATTTTGGCACTCCTAAATGGGCTTTGCCTAATCTTTTTCCTTACTCCCAAGGCTTTTTTAAGTCTAGAGGCATGTGGTGAATTGGGCTTTGGAGGGGCTAATTTTGGGCCCAATTTCGTTTCCTCTCCCATGAGATCCTTTAACGGTGAAATGAGCTCGTCGAACTCAGCCGCCGACAGTTTCACCGTCTTCGACTTTGCCGATTTGGCCATCTCCGTCTCCAGTGCCCGGTTCTGTTCCCCAATTTTCTTTGCTGCCTCCTTCCAGAGTTTATGCTGTGAGATGATAAAATCATCCCTTCTTGCCTCCTCTGCTGTTTCTCGATACCAGGTCGCACGGCGAGTCACCAGTCTCGGTTGCTTCTCAGCGGTTACCTTAGGGATTCTATTCAGGTCTTGTCCCTCTGGTTGTGTAACCAGAACGAGAGATTCTGGGTTCGTCTCACCCTTTCTCTGGTGACGATTCGTGTTCTCTTCCGACGAATCTCCCTCAGCGGCTTGAGGGAATCTTCGCTTAACCCATTCTTTGGTCTGCCAATTCGCTTGATCTGCTTCTGGAGCTTTTGCCTTGCTCCTAGTCTGGTCAATTTCCGGGAGGAGGTTACGCCGGAGTGGTTTCTTCGCCGGGATTTCTGCACTAGGGCTAACAGGTACGTTCTCGGTTCTCTTCCCATTGTCTCCAGATAGAGACACCGTGTCTGCGATAGGTCCTTCAGGCTGGTGGTGACATTGGCCTCTCCTATCCATCTCCTCTCCATAGCTGCGGATTGGGGCTCTGCGATGACGCCCAAAGCGCTGCATCGGACAGTGGTACTTATCATGGGTGATGCGAATCACACATCCTGCAAGACTTTTCCAGCCTCTCGTATTTGAATGTGACTCGTATGAGAACCCCTTCTCCGAAGTCCAATTCTTTTTCTCTGACCAGAGGTCGAGAGCCTTCAAGGACCACTTGGACTCGAGGTGGTTGCGACTGCCACTCCCATTTCAATAGTTCACCTAGCTTCTCACCAATCTTTATGATTCCTTCTTCATAGCAATAGAATTCAGGAATCCCTTCGATTGTGATCCAGAAAGGGATTGTTGATGGAAATCCTCTCTTAAGGATGGAACCCATCTTTCCAAAGTAAACATCCATCCATCGAAATGGTAAGGACGATTGTCAAGGACCTTTAGGAGGTCAGCCTCTTCATTGAATCTGAATTGGAACTTTCCTTTCCCGGTCTCCAGCCCTTGCACTCTACCTTCACATTTCCAGATTGTGGGGAGAACCGTTACCAAGTTCTTTACGCGATGAGCTTGCGCCTCCGGGTTGAGCACTCGGCCTGCTAAGGTCAGATCGAATTTTTTTAGCATTGCTTTTGTATCGAATGCAGGCATCTTAATTGGCTCCGACTTCTTCTTCTCTTGTTTCCTTTCATGCTTGGAAGCTAACAATTTGCCATATGGGGACATGGTGAGAGATAACGAGAAAGGGATAAAGATTTGTTGTTTGCACAGTGAGTTGAGGATACACAAGGCAAATCGGTGAGTGACAGATTTCTCCACGAAAGGGATTATAAGGGGAGGTTGATGAAACCTGAATCCCTCAATCATCGCTCCTTTTAAATTTTTAACTTTCGTTTGGTCAATCCTTCTCTTTCTCCTCTTGATTGGGATCATTATGATGATTGTAGTAATTTCGGGTAGAACTCCCTGATTTGGGGATAATTGTGTCCCGTTATTGATTGTAATCTCCTTGGTGAATGCAGGATCCTTGATTAGTGCAAATCTCGGATTCTTATTCGGTAATCTGGTGGAGAGCAAAAGGAAAAACAGATCTTTCCCCTTTTGACTGGAAGATTGTGATGAGGAAGACCAAATCTCACTCCAGAGATTTGCAGTAATGGTATGAGTTTGAAGAAAGATTCTCAACCAATCTGAAATGGAAGGTATGGTTAAACAACTTCCAAAAAAACCCAACATACTGGCCAGTCGTGCAAGAGAGGGATTGTTGCTCCACCGGTGGTACGGCCGGCGGCATGAGAAAACCAGAGTCATAACGGTTGAAATTTCTTCAAAAACCAACCGTTACGTTCATCTTGAAAAATCGCCCAGAGAGCGTCTTCATCTTGAAAAATCGCCCATGTTGATCGTTAGATACTCTCAACATGGGCGATTTTTCAACATGAGTAAACTCTCTCTATATAAAACTCTCGTTAGATACTCTCTTATATAGAGAGAGTTTACATGTGGCTTACTTAACCAATCTAAACCATACAATACATCACCAATGTATTGTAAATTGCCAGAAAGCATTACGCGAAATTATATATCCCTTCCTTTCACACGCCCATGCTTCTGAATTCTGATCCTGCAATAGCCTCCAAACATTTTTTTTGATCCATGCAAACATTTATCATATATGTAAGTTGATCTGCCATGCAGCAGTACTTTTATATATATATTTTTAACGTGATTCGACAGCAGTATCGTAGTACCTTTTATAAAATTCAGATTTAAATGTAATCTAATAACAACTTGCACTCTAAGCTTACACAAGTCCAATAATATATTAGAATTTGAATGAAATGCACAGTAGTATACAAATTTAGGCTCGATGGGATCAAACTAATTCAGCTCCGCATTCCAAAGTTTCGATGAATAAGGCACATAATTAACATTGTATTTCCCAACACAAAAATAAAATAAAACTAACAGAGCAGAGGGCATTACGAGCTAATCCTCGTGTATAACAACTGTTCATGATCTACATAGATAAGTTTCAAAAAAAAAAAAAATGATCTACATAGACCTGAATCTACTATATAAAAAAAATCCATCACCCATACTAACCGGTGTTTAGGGTAACAACATATTTGGAAAAAAAAGTTAATAATGTGAAAATACCGAATTTTCTCACTGCAAATGTAGTAATAGTTAGTCACCGTAAATGATTTAGATGAAAGAATACTCATCGTTCCTCAGGCTTCCAGATTAATTTCAGCTTCAACTCCGAGATCTTATCAAAAAAGTGTTAGAAATTCCAAAATATTTTTTGTTTAAATAAAATTTTCAATGTTGTTTTAACCTAATGTTGGGAGTAGCAAATCAATGTCTTGATGGAAGTGCTGTAACTATAAAAAAATAATAAGATGGGGTAGAGAAGAATATTAACGAATCGTTAAGATGATAATGGGTAAACAAATCAAGTGAAGGTGGTTTAATGGTAAAAAAATTTAGGTGAAGGACGTAAACTCTTTCAACATGAGTTCACTTGTTTTTGAGAACATTTTCGTCTTTATTTGGTCAGTGGAAATGATGTCATGTTTTAGGTCTATTGGAAAATTTGGGAGTGGACTAGTCGGCGGATGTACTAGCTAGTTTTAGGAAATTAGTCCGGTGATAAAAAATTTGATTACGAATTACCCTTCGATTATACTCTCATATATTAAAAAAGAAAGGCGCAAACAAACTTCAAGTTCACGTGCTCTTGGCATTTTAATGTATGTGTAATAAAATATTAAAATGTGGTTGTAGATCTCAAGTATACAAGCAATGCAATCTTCTATTCAAACTTCACTCACTAAAAAGAGGAAAAAAACACAAAATCCTGAGTACAAAAATCTGATCAAGTTTCTACTTCTCTTTGGTTTTTACAATAGAGCAGCTCCTATGAGAACACAAAATATCTTCTTCTTTCTCTCTTTAGTTCTGATCATTTCTGGTGTGAGCTCTCGTGTTCTGAGTCCTGACCCTCTGAATAACTCGACCCTAATCTCTGATGGCGTCAATGACGCCTTGGATTACAAGTTTCTCACTCTTGATCCTCCGAAAAACGTCTCCCAGGCAGATTGCAAACATGTCTATGGGTTTCTTCCATGTGCAGACAATCTTGGAGGATATGTCTTCCAAGTCTTCTCCTTTGGCTGTCTCTTGATAATCGGTGACTATTTCTTGTCTGAAGGAAGGTCGAAGCTTTTTTTAATCTTTGAGGTCGGGTTCTATGGTGGTATTGTCTTCCCTCTCCTCACCATGTTCCCAAGAATCGCCCTTATGCTTTGTAAGGACCCTCTTTCTTTGGCTTTTCCACTAAAAGGTCATGTGAAACTTTTGTAAGGATTTTATATTACAGACTAATTTCATTCATTGTCAATTGGTTTTGTGACAGAAACCAATAAACTTTGACAATCTTTAACATACTTTTCGATTTTGATCGTAGCGCCTGGACTAACAGCGACGCATGATGGTGCTCTCCTGATTGTGGGTAATAACGTTGGAGTTACTGTAGGACACACAGTATTTGCTCTGACTATGCAATGGGGAGCTTGTGTTGTCTTTGGTATGACTGGTCCTAATTCACAAAAGTCATTCCGAAGAGAAGCCGTCAAAAGAACAAGCTCTGTAAGATATAGATTCTTTTGTTGATCCAGTCTGTTAGTAAGAAGATTAATTAATAGACAGTTCTTATTTCAATGATTCATTTACAGGATACGAAGATTCCAAGAAGAGGGTTTTACAAGATGAAGATACTGAAAAGCATTCTTGGTATGTTAAGAAGATTGCAAATTTCTTCTCTGCTATTTTGTGTGAATCCTGTTTGATTTTGCATTTTGTCTCTCTGCAGAAGCAAGCGTGGATGCGGATCCCAAGAACAAGAAAGCCGCAGGAATTATGCTCCTAACTCTAGCTCCATTTCTCATGGTGACATTGCCTGATTTATTTGGTGCACAATCTTGGAGTGATGTCACTATGTTGATCACACTCATAGGCTGCTGTTCTTCAACCATTATATATTTTATTTACTCGGTAAGAAGAAGGAAAGGTATATGATTTAAGCTGATTTGCTTTGTTGTCTTTTACTGATGAAATTTGTTTTGTGTGGAAACTCGATCGCAGTATTTTGACATAGCGGACCAAAAGAAGAGCTTAGAGCACGCCAAGTTTGAACTCATGTCTGAAGTTCATAAGCATTTGCAAAGCTTTTCGCCTCAGAATTTTATCAGAGACGGACAACTAAGCAAAGAGAGCTTGAAAGGGTTTGTATTCAAGAACTATTTTATCTTGTTTATATCAATAAATATTTCATATTGTTATGTTTTCTTACATTTCAATTTTATTGCTTGTTTTCTGGTTGTTTGTAGCTTGTTTGATAGAATCGATAGGAACAAAGACGGGAGGTTACAAATATCGGAGCTTAAAGACTTAACCGTAGAGTTTGGAGTTTTTGGAAGAATGAAATGTGACATCAATGAGTTTGCAAACACTTTAATTGCGGAACTAGACAAAGATAAAGATGGGGAAATAGACGAAAAGGAATTTGAAGAAGGAATAATGAAGCTACTGAATCAATACAAATTCGATAACCAAGAAAGTCCTAGACAGTGCAACACATACATTCACAGAACAAGATCCGATCCTAATCCTATGCATGTTAGGAATCAGTTGCAGGCCGAGGAAACTGCGGTATTAAAGCTGGAAATGCGAAAGCAAACTCTTGCTTCTAAACTCCTCTCTATGAGAACCTTAAGAGCTGTGATTAAAGTCCTTGGTGGGATGCTTATCGTCGTCTTTCTTGCTCAACCATTTATGATGAACATTGGACTCTTATCGATTTCCTCTGGCGTTCCTTCATTTTACTCCGTATTTGTTGTGATTCCTTTGGTTAGAAACCTAAAGAATATTTTATCCGCACATTTCTGTCGAAAGAAGGACAAGGCAAAAATCGCATCTGATAAATTCTCTGAGGTTAGTTTATTTTACCACGTTACATGGACGAGAAGCAATGTTAAATAGCATTTTAACAGTGTTTTTTTTCTACAGATCTACAGGGATGTTACAATGAATAATCTGATGGGAATGTCGATAACATTGGCGATTGTATACACAAAAGGACTGAAATGGGATTACTCAATAGAAGCTCTTCTTGCTGTGGTTGTTGGCCTTGCAATAGGCTTACCGGCGTATGTGAGATCGACTTATCCCTTCTGGATTGCTGTAATGGCCTTTGCTATGTATATCTTCTCTCTAGTTCTTATCTATCTCCATTATCATCTTAGGGGTCAACACTAAAGTTTTCACCTTTTTAGCTCTGATCAGACTGAAAGTTTCCCACATTGTGGGTAAGAGCTTAAACAAAAGGCCATGTTCTTTTGATTATACATTCTCTGGATCATATGTTGATGCTTGTGTTCGTTTAAATGAGCGGCGATTATGCTTCTCTTAATGTATTTTCTCTTTAATCCATATAGTTTGATCTTAAATCATGGTGAGTTTTGGGATCTTGGAGTGTGAAACCAAGATTTTCATAAATAACTGGTTTCATATTTTTTGTTCTGTTTATGTTTTCTTACATTGGTGGTTACTTTATTTGTATAAATAATTAAACACAATTCTGAATGTAGAGTTTAGGACTCTAAGTATCAGTAAGAGCTGAGAGTTTCCCAAATTTCCAACAACATTTACTAATAACAAGCTGCGAAACAATGACTTTTCCGGGTTACAAACAAATCTTCTGGTTGACAAGTCTTGATTGATAAAAATGGACTAAATAATTTGCGGAAAAGTTAAATGATATCATCGAAAGCAACATAGACATGGATAATCTTGTAGTAATGGGTTTTTTTTATATACTAGACTCTATAATTTAAGGCTGAGATCAATTCCATGACTACTGGTTGATTCATATCGATCAGAGGCTCCTTGTTCTTGGTCAATATTGCTCTGTTCATAAGAGGGTATGAAGCTGTAGAAGGGCTTCAGGCTTGTCCTTTGCACATCCTCATCAAATTCTTTTTGTTTTTGTTGTTCTTGTTGTTGTTCATACTAAAACCAAGGTGATTTGATGAAACAGGCTAAGTAACTTCATCAAATTATGGACATATATTCCTGAAAACTAAAATAGGAAGATCTCTAATTTACCTGGGAGATAAACCTCGGGTAATGGCGTGGAAATATTCGAATGGAATTGGGGTTACAAATTGTTGTACAGGAATCTTGTACCGGAGTTATCAATCTCATATCCAGTGACCGGTTTTGTTTCACGTCCCTTAACATTTTCAAAATAACACAAACAAAAGCTTGGGTTATACATATTGGTACATCAAGAAAATGAGTGAAGCCAAGAATGAAAAAAAACAAAACCTTGAGATTGTTTCTGTTACAAAATGCCATGGCCTCTTCGCAATGACCATCTATGCATCAAACAAAACAAAAAAAAAATATTAGCAAATGTATGTTCTATTTTCAATATATATTGTAAAGAAAATAATTCAACATGCCTTTTTTTCTTCCTGTGGAAAGTGAGAGACATTAATATCGAAGCAAGATCTTTGGTTTGAAGGGGGCTCTAGAAACTGATAAAATCCTCCTGGAGATGGATTCATCTGCAAAATCAAAGAAAAAAGTATTTTTAATATTTGTGTGTGTGTTTTTTTTTTGCTAACAAAATATTTGTGTGTGTTAATTAGGGGTGGGCATTTCGGTTTAATTTCGGGTTCGGTTTGGGTTCGGTTCGGTTCTGTTTATTTGGTTTTAGTAACCAAAGCCAACCAAACTTAGTTCGGTTCGGTTTTGATTCGATTCGGTTCGGTTTAGTTCGGTTTGGGTTAAGTTTGGTTCGGTTTTATTTAAACATAAGTATTGTATTGTATCTAAAAAAATTCTGCATAAGTCATACATATTGTATGTTAGCTTTAATACGTATTGTAGGTTAGCTTTTAATACATAAATTATACTAAAAAAATCAACATAAATCATACGTATTGTTTCTACATTACTATTAAACATAATTAACTAATAAGTGAAATAAACATATTGGGTTTTCGGTTCGGTTCGGTTCAAAACCGAACCAACCATTTGGGTAGACTTTGGTTCGGGTAGGGTCGGTTTGAGTTCGGTTGGGTCGGGTCGGTTCGGTTCGGTTCGGTTAAAATGCCCACCCCTATTGTTAATGACATATCTATAGAGTTTAGTTATGTTCACTCTGTCTCTTACCGTATGATGATGCAGAGAAAAGTTAGGAAACATCATGACAAAATCAGAGACACCAGGAGGAGCAAAGAGAGGGTTTGGTAAGAAAGAAGAAGAAGAAGAATGTGGAGATTTCTTCTTTTCTTCTTGTAGACGGATCCTCTCGAGTTCGGCTACACCAGGTCCTCTTCTTCGGAATTTTACTTTCTTCTGTTTTTTCGGACACGAACCAAAATCATACTCCTGTTTTTGTTGTTGTAACACTCCATAGCTTCCACTGCTTGTGTGACTAGACATTGTTTATGAGAGATTTATATTTTTAATTTCTGTGGGAAAAGGTGGAGGAAATGAAATGATGGGAAAAAGTAAATTTTGAGATGAAATCGGCTCTTGTAGCGTAGTGGGAGTTTTAAAGGTCTTTCTTTAAATCGTTTCTTCTTATGTGGAATGAAACACCCTGGAGGAGATCGAGAATCTACATCGGTTTCCGTGATATTCTCTTGTATAAATATTGTGATTTTCTTTCCACCAACAAAATTTCTTGATTATTATTCTAAATTTTGCAATTCCTAATCATTTAAGGTTTCGCTTTCAATGAAAGTGGTGCAAATTTACATGATAACCCCCGTAGTCATTGAAGATTAGCAGATTCGTCTCTTTATTTATCAGTCTCCTAATTTTTCAAAATAAAAGTTTTTTTTCTTCTTTTGACATATATGAGGAAAAAAAATCGGCATTGAATTATGAAACCAAGTCGAATGGGGTGTTCAAACCGGATTTTGGTTCGTTTTGGTATGCATTTTTTGGTTTCATGAATAATAGTATCCATTGTAAAATTTTATCAGTTATTGATTGTTTGGTATTCTTTTGGTACCGGTTCCAATTTTGATTAAATATCATTAGTTCAAAAAAACTTAGGTTTTAGACCAATTTTCTTCCTCTTTTTTTCATTGGTTCATAAATGGATTCAGCTTTTTGGATAAATAGTGATATATGTTAATTATTTTAAGATATCATCCAGTTTTTGGATCAATTAGTTTAATTTAGTTTGAATTGGATCAAACCAGTTTATCTAAGTTGAACACTTTTGTTTTGAATCATCTACAACCTATACTATACTACGCCATGCCAAAGTAATATACAACAATAATTATTCATATTTAGAGTAGGGGTCTTTGTGAAAATTTTATAAGTAGAAAAAGATCTTTTAAATTCCAGAAGCTGCCGAGAATCACAGAACGTGAAATGATTAATGGGAAGATTTGGGGGATTTTCATTATTTTGGAAATCCTACTAATATGGTCCCATAATCAGAAGCGGGCCTAAATAAGTATTAAACCCACTTGAAATACAACACTATTCTTGTCTTTTACTCTTTATATTTCTGTTACAATGTTTATTATTATTGAAACATTTATTTATTGGGAAACATTTATTTACTATATGCAATATATTATATCAAATGCTTTATAACATAGACATGTTGTTAGGTTCTTGATAACACAGATTTTAACCCTATAAAACTACTACAAGTGCACAACAAATGGTTGTAGTAATGCAAGGATCGAATCCACAAGAACCAAATATTACACTACAAATTTCTAAAAATGAAATTAAGCTAAGACGAAAAGATGGATTATTTAATGCAATAATATAAATGAAAAATTAAATAAACGATGAAACTAATGAATTAACAAGCGTTACGCTTTACGGATAATCGTAGGAATTCAGAAGTCATGAACCATACAATTATTCAGGGATTAGATAAACACAATCTAAAACTCAAACATAAATATATGATTTTTCCACTGTCAAAATTCCAATCACTTTATCTAGCAACCTAAAATCATAACTGTCGTTGAACTTAGAATTGTAGACAAGTATTATGAACGGGTTTGATATGTTCACAAATTGCCTTAACATTAACTTTTGTTGGCTAATAAGAATTTGTTCATCTATGTTCTTTTCTAGGAACCTAACAACACTTTTAATGAGTTAGTTCACCTAAGATCATGAGACTAGGTGATCAATCTAATTCAAGAATTAAAAACGACTATAGATTAAGACAACAAAAGATATAAATCCCTATTTATGTCTGATTCAATGATTTATAAAATCCCTTGAAAACCCTAAAACATAACTATGAAATTACTCAGACATGAATGCAGAGAAACAACAAGGAGAACAAGAAAAATTCATGATCAAATATATATAAATCTAAAAGGGTTCAAAAATCTTCTAAGAGATGTAGAGTTAGAGCTTCGTCTCCCCAAATATTACAAAAACAAAAGTATGAATAAAAAAAATAAAGCTTGCTGTCTAAATGTGTATTTATATGTCTAAATTCGTTCTGGTCGAAATTTCTAGCTAAACCAAGTCAAATTAGGAAATACTTAAATTTTCCTTTATTTTCGTCGGTTTAGCCAAATTAGCATGTCTTCACGAGAATTGGTGTAACTCTATGAAAGTTGATCCAAATGACTTGAAATTTCTTTTGAATGAAATCTGACTCAATTGTATTTATGGTGTCCAAATTTCAGATCAATCCAATGACTTTAAAGCCTCTAACGGTTGTTCAACATTGGACGTTGCATAACTGTCCAATATCTCGATCTCTTGTCCTTTTGTCTATTTGACTTGTAAAAGACTTTAGACACTACAAACACACTAAAACTACCACTTAAGACATAAAACCCAATAAAACCAGTAGATGTAATAATAAAAACCATGTTACATCAGTTCTCTATTCGTAATTGTGTACATTTATTGGCACATGGTTGCATAATATATTTCTGCGTGACTGTATTTGTGCTAATTTTCAATAGTATTTGTATATGTAAAACATCATAATAATGATGCATCATGCATTATCTTTGCGTCATCTGTATCAAATTACTATAAACTGACCTCCTACTTGTAAATGGCATATACCATACGACCCAATAACCTAAAGCACGTGCTCGATATTGCAGAATGTATACTTCACATTAATTTCGAAGACATCGAAAATTAATAATCATAACTAAAAGTTAGGTGTTATTTCGCTCGTTCGATTATCAACAATACTTGAAATTGTGATTGGACAATACATAAGACCCGTTGGACAATAGTTACACGAAATTTTTAGATTTTACACCAATGATTATATGCATCGAGCCATCAATCTACATTATCAGCTGATCCATATTTATTTATTCCAAAACTAGATGACTCCCCGCGTAATACGCGGATTAAATATTTTTAAATCTTAAGTATAAAATAAATAAATAAATATCTTTTTATAGTTTAAAATTGTCAATAGTGTTGAATTTTATTTGAATCTAGTTTTTCGAATAGATTTTGTAAATAAAGTACATAATATCTTGTAAGCAAAACATCCACAATTGACAATAATATAAAGATCGGTCATAAGTCTAAGAATATGCTTAAACAAAATTCATTTTGCACTCTTTCAAATAAAAATGAGCATTATTGCAAATTAGTTCAAACTAAATCTTTGCAAATAATTGGAATTTATAGTTTTGTGATCTTTATAAAATATCTATGCCACAATACCATATAATCACCAAAATATTTTATACGTTGTACATACTCGTATATTTTATGAATCAATATAAAGATTTTTTGAGTTTTCAATATATTAATTTTTTTTTTCAAAAACAGTTTAATTTATACAAAGAATACTTCAAAACCAATTTTTTTATTTAGTTGTTCTCTAAATAACATTTCCTTTTTGGTTAATATATTTAATTTACTTCATCTATTTTACGTGAAAAAGATAAATTTTAAGGATTTGTTATAATTTAAATTTTTAGGGAAATATAAACATAAATATTGGTTAAGCTAATTAGTGGGTTAACTTCTTAATTTCAAAATTGATTTACATGAGGTTTCTTGTATCATCAATTCAATTAATTAGGTTTAAGTAGATGTTTCTTTTTTTTAATTGAATTCATTAATTGGGTGATATATGGGCTACCAGATGTATAATGACGTGAGATTTTCTTGTATAATTTTAAATTAATAATTTAATAATAAGACTATTATGTAAAGTAAGTTACTATAAAGCAAAAGTTTATAAACTAAATTAGAAAATAAATCATTAGTGTCTTGCCGTGTCATAATTTTTTTTTGCCATGTCATAATTCTTTTGGTGAGAATGATTATGGAGATGACACATAAGCATTTCTCACAAATCACTTCCCAAATATTATATAGGGGATAGCGAACTAATAAACTCTCCCAAAGTTTTCGGCATGTCATTAATTAGCCAGTTTATGATAAGACTATTATGTAATACATTTTCTGCCAAAATATTAGATATATATATATATATATATATATATATGATGATGTTCAATTTTTTTTTATTTTTCTTAATATGTAACTTATGCCTAAGAAACAACAATTATATTTCCTATCACTTAAAATTGACCGCTTATATCATTTTTTTTTAATTGAATGTGAAAATGTATTCATATCAAATCATTTTTAACAATGATTAATGTGTTTTTTGTTCTGAATTTCTTTCTAAAATCATTCTAAAAACTTTGAAGAAAAAAAAAGCACTTTTAGATGAAGTAGAAGTGATGTATGATCCATTAAGAGCTATATCTCTACTGCCTCTAAGTATGTATAATCTTTCGTGCCTTGAAGTGAATATATCCGATTTTGGGTATTCTTATCGATATGCTTGATCAATATCTTTGGCTTCGGAGTATCGCTTTTTATAGGTTTTACCTGCTCCATGCTAATGTAAGTTTACAAAACTAAATTTTGATTTCAAATCTTCTCTAGACCCACTATGCTTTTCAAAACCATGAGGGTGAGGTGCACCACCCTTTCAACTACGCACACTGACTTGAGCGGTGGAATCCACCAACAAGTCCCAATACCGAATCCACCAACAAGTCCCAATACCGAGACAAAAATTGTGTATGGACAAAAAAAAAAAGTAAATTAATGATATTTCTAACAAAATTAATGATATTTTAAAATAAAATTAATTATCATCTATCAAATAAAATTACATTACATTTATAAAAATATAGAGACAACAAAAAACATTATCTTTAGATAACACAAAATATATTTTAGGGTATTCGATGGAAATTTTAGTTTTCTAAATATATTCAAGGAAGAAAAACGATGGAAATCATGAGATGGAAAAAGCAAATGCATAAACTCACCTTATCCATGGTTAAAATGTAACGTGGGAACCATTTGGAAAAAAAGAACAAAGGTGGTGGTGCTTCTTGGGTTTCAAGAAATTCTGGTGGGGTCATAGTAGAACAACGTTTGCCATTCTAATTAACTTCGCTAAATTAACAATCAATTTGTGGATAACGGAAAATTGGAAAGCATGTTATCTCACATGGTAGATTATATAAAATCGCATTTGGCACAAAAGCGGTGAAACTTGTAGGAGTAATCAATCCTCCTCAAGCATATCCTTCTTTTCAGTTTTAAGCTGGTAAAATGGTGGTTGTTTACAAGCTTTTTTATCCCTTATATATTATTAGAAACGTGATTTGTGAGAAGATGCTTATATGTCATCTCTACAATTACTCTCACCAATTTTATTATGACATGACAACTCATTAAATCACTATCACCAATTCTATTATGAAATATATGGCAAATCATTAAATCATTTTCACCAATTATTTTTTCACATATGACAACTCACTAAATTTAGTCACAATTTACATAATTTGTTTTTTTAATGCCACTCAAATCAAATGAAATATATCTTTCTTTTTTCGACAAAAAAATAGAAAATATATCAAAACTACGTTTATGTAAAACAACTATTAAAAGCCAAATGCAAAATTTAAACAAATCTATACGCATTTATCGATGGAAAGAATATTGAACACATAAATAATTAATCTAGAGAGTATTATTTTAATTTTAAACTCATTTTTTTCTAAAGTGAGCTACTTATAATCAGTAATCTCTTATTTTATTAAAAATTTTATAACTTTAAAATTATAAATTTTTTATAACGTAATTTCATTCAAAGGTATGTGGAAAAAAAAAAGATGTATAAACTAGATTCAGAAGAACAAAAAGAAAAATGGAAAATGTAGGAGATGAAGTAGAAAAATTGTAAAATCTATGTTCTTTTTGAATTTTAAGACACTAAATGTGTTATTTTATTTTATTAAATGCTATTTACAATGAGGTATGGTGCGAATAAAATATTTTAATATGAGATATAAACATATATTTAAGAAATAGATATTGACAAAAACTTTTACAATCTTAGCAATACGCTCATAACCGCGTATAACGCGGGAAGTCACCTAGTGTAATATAAATTAGAAGTTGAAGTAAGAGAACCAAATAGAAGAACTTTCTCATAGTTCAAAGTGTTACAAAGAAAAATAGATACATGTCATATATTTCTTGTGGCTTCAAAAGTTCTTTATATGGTAAGAAAATCTCTTATTTTGTATTGATTTGTATGTGTATGCTTTTGTCTTCAATTTGTTATCTTGGTTTCGATAAGGCTGTTGATTCTTTAGTGCCGCTTCGCTCTAGGCTAATCTTTTTGTAAAACAGTCAAATTGTAATATTTCAAACATTGGCTATAAGTAATTTACACATATACTACAGAGAAACAAGTCATTTCAAATGCCCATTATAATTGAAAATCCGTCGGAATTTTTTTTCAATTATATTGGTTGTTGGTTACAGATCGTCGAAAATTACATAATGGTCGCAAATCCATTGAAAATATCGGACGGTCTTCCATCCGCAATTATTCGTTACAAATGTCATTTCCAATCATTATATCCGTCAGAAATTTTTCGGATTTGTTCCTAAGATTTTCCGATGGTTGTAAATTCGGACGGATTTCCAACTGCCATAGGAATTTTTTACCACTTCTTCCATTGGAAAATCATCGGCAATATGTTCTACGATTTGTGATGTATTAGTTTCCCGGCATTTCCTACAAAGGAAAAGCCGTCGGAAATCGAATAGAAATTTTTACTTTATATTAAAATTAAATTAAACTAAAAAGAAATATTTATTTTATATTAAAATTAAATTAAAATAAAAAGAAAGTTTAATTAAAATCTGAAATGAAGACTAAAATTAATAATAAAATTCCAAATTGCTTAAACATTTTAAAGGAAAAGTTTAGAAAAAACATGATAAAATTAATTTTGCTAGAGAAAATCTTTTGGAAATTACGTCTCCGACAAAACCCAGTATCTCAACAATCCAATCCAAATATCACCGTCCGAGCTTTACGGCTTTTCCTTCCCGTTGATCCACTTATGCTTCCAATCGTTCATGCATTCCAAGAATTGTAGCGCATCTATCTTTTTATAGTCCACCTGAATAAGTCTCGTATGCTAGGTTTCTAAGTAAAATCTTGCTATTAATTATATATATATATAAAAAAGATAACACTAGTTAATTTTTACTCGATTAGCATGGAACAACGGAACCACATTTTTTTTTCTTCAGCTACAAAATCATTCAATGTCTGATATGGATGGCCGAGGAGTCCATGCAACATTTTTATAAATGACTTAGTAATGTCTGGATTATGGATGAAATTATTATCCAGGATCTCAGATCCGATCCGGGATCTGCTCTGGATGTGTTTTGAAAATTCGGATATTCGGAAGGCCGGATCCAGATCCGGATAGTAAAATAACGGATCCGTCAAAAACATATACGTATCCGGATATCCTGATCCGGATAGTAAAATCATATCCGGATATCCTGATCCGGATATGTGACAATCGGATCCATACCCTTTAAATCGGATCCATACCCTTTAAATTGTAATAGTTAAATCGGATACGTATCCGGATATCCTGATCCGGATATGTGACAATCGGATCCATACCCTTTAAATATATTAAAAATATTTTATTTTATTAATATTTTAGATGATATATTAAAATTTCTACATAAAAAATAATTTAAAATCAAGTTCGAATTATTTTATTTGTTTTTAATACAATTATATTAATTTTACACAAAAAAAAGTCACGGATCTGGATCCGGATTATAAAGACATAGATCCGGATCAGATATTCTGAAAAAGCCGGATATATGGATCCCGCCCACCCTTAGCCTGGATGAATGCCAAATCTCCAAAGAGAATAAAGAAAAATTTGAAATATTTTTCCCTTTCTTTATTTCTAAACTCATCCCCTATATATTATTAGAGAAGTGATTTGTGGAAAAATGCTTATGTGTCTTCTCCACAATCACTCTCACACAAACAAATGTGACATGGCTTCAAAAAATTATGACATGACAATTTTTTAAGGAATATTTTATTATAAATTTAATTTAATCACAAAATCTCTTACCAAATCTTACATAACTAAATTCATATATTTTTCTCTAAAAGTTTAATTTTAAATAAACTAGAATCATTTATTATTTAAATAACATCAATTCTACCAATCACAAAGTATTCTGTAAAATTTAAATGGTCACAATAGATAAAAGATATTAATTTTTTTTATCTTGTAAAAATGAAAACATCAAGGGAATTTTCATGATATGCCACTCTTTGCATGCCACTTTACACTTATGCCATCGTTTGAAATTTTTTGCAAGAATGTCATCTTTTTTTGAACTTGACTTTTATATTTTTTAAGTTTGGGTTAACTATTTTATATTTAGGATATAGTTTTTGGGGGTAGAGTTTAGGGTTTGGATTTTGAGAAAGAGAAAAAAAATTATTGATTTCGTTTTTTTTATAAAAGGTGGCATGTTTGCAATAAATTATCAAGGATGACATATTTGGAAAAAATATTTTTAAAGTTGGCATGTTTGTAATTCCCCTAAACATCAACCATTTTGATATAAATAAATAAAAAAATTCTAAAACATCAAATAATTTGATTCAAAGAAAGTATGAAATGATAAACATGTATCTATAAAAACAATTCAATATGTAAAAATGATTTATACCATTTTTCTTATGCAAAATTATTTAAAATCATTATCCCCGCGTATAACGCGGGAAATTAAATCACCTAGTATGTATATACTTGATGAGAGATGCAGAAAAGAAAAAATATACTATATATTGTATGTAGGTCATATTTGAAATCTTTGATTGTGCATATAATTAAATTGTCTTTATAAATGCGTATGTAATTTGGACTTTGGAAAAGTAAAACGAACAACGACCACATAAATTATATGGACATAACATGAGAATCAAAATATTAAGCATTGATCACAAAATTATCACTGGGTGTTGTGTAAAAGATCGATCCACCCATGTTTTAATTGTCTGATTCATACAAGAGATTGGACTCAACGACAACAATATATGTAAATTAAATGTCATTTGGTCGAGCATATGAAAGTCAAGTCGTATCACCCAAGCCGCATGATAAATCATACCATTCGTACATTAGTAATCAATCCGAAATATTACAATTAGCAACGACAAAAAAAATCATATCGACATAGATAACCATTAACTATACTATACTATCTAAAACCTTATCCCCATGCCTGTGCTAGCCATGGGGTCCACCATTCTACGACATACCGGACATGTTACGTGTGATTCAAGCCACCTACCGATACATTCCTCATCAAACATATGCATACAGTTTGGTAAAACTTTGATCACAACATTTTTCGGTATTAGCCCTAAGCAAACCGGACACTCTATCTCCTGATTATTGCTCTCGGGATCGTTAGCATCCGGTTTGTAAGAAAAGGTCGGAAAGGCAGCAATCACGGAAGGGCTGAGCCCTTGTCCCCGTGCCTCTCTTCGATAGTGGTGGTGGTCGTCTTCGGTTTCTGGTGATACATCAACAAATCTACGGCGTTTGAGCAAGCAAAGAACGCGAAAGATGAAGATGATGGAGATAGTCAAGAGAGGCGATACCGCGGCGAACCAAAGGATGATTGAGTTTAACGAAGGATCGTTAAAACCCATCTCTTTGATCTATAAAACACACACAAAAATGGTTCTCACAAAGTTAATAATAAGACAAATCAATATATAGATCATTGAGAGTTGACATTCCCTTTGAATATATTGGATTAAGAGTTGAAATACGATCACCACGAATGAACTTGATAACATTATCATATATATATATATATATATATATATATATATATATTTTTTTTTTGATAAAGTATAACATTATCATATTATGAGTTGAATAAAAGAATAGGGTTGATTTGAATTGGTACACAACAAATGGGATTAATTTTATTCCTTTAATCTGCTGGTTTTGGAATTTTGTTAACAAAACCTACAAGTCGTAGAAGAAAAAGGGCCAAATGGATAAAGGATACATACCGAGTCATGTTTGATTGGATTAACTATTTATACTTGTGAAAAGACATACACATTAAAGAATATCAGTAACTGCAATATATTATAAAAATCCTATATTATACGAGTATGATCAAGTATTACCAAATATAAATATTCATAGTTTAAAGAAGTATTTTTTATGCAAATATATATAATTTCATAATATTTTAAATTATTGTGATAAATTCCCAAGAACACAATCATTTTTATTAAAAGTTCCAAAAATACTACTTTTTAATACTTTCGCAAATACCACAAACACAAAAATTGATTTTTAATAGATTTGTAGTTTAAATTTTTGGGTTTGGGTTAACTATTCCAAAATTAGGGTATAGTTTTAGGGAATATGGTTTGGGTTTGGGGTTTAGGGTTTAGTTTTGAATGTTGAATTTTCATTTTAATTTTGTGGTATTTCTGCAAATACCACAAATGCAAAAATTGATTTTTAATAGATTTGAAGTTTAAATTTTTGGATTTGGGTTAACTATTCTTAAATTAGGATATAGTTTTTGAGAATAGGTTTAGGGTTTAGTTCTGAATGTCGAATTTTTATTTTAATTTTGTTGTATTTTTGGAACTTTGATAAAAAAAATGGTATTTTTGGAACTTTTCAAAAACTAATGGTATTTTTGAGAATCGCCTAATTATAATCAGTATAAGTTATTAAAAATATGACTAAGATAATATATCTATTGAGATTTGAAATTTTTTTTTTCAATATCTATTCAGTATTCTATATAAAAATTCATACGATTAGCCTTTTAAAAAGTTCATCTAAGTTTTAAAAAAAATCAGTTCGTATAGGATTTTAAACGACCAATATTGTTTGTTTTGTTGAAATTAGCTACCAACCACAGTTGTTGTGGCTGAGCTGCTGAATTTCCCACATAGTTTTATATTCATTATTGGGACATTTCGAACATAATTTCATTTAAAAAGATTTTATTAATTTTGTTTCATGTCTGTACTAGATGGAGCAAAAATGAGTGTATGGTAGTAGCAATTAATTGGGCTTTGAAACTTCGGATCCCTTAGCCAAAGTCAACATTATTCTGCTAACCATTGCTTTTCTGTCCATTCTTTGCTGGTAAACAGACCATCCAGGCATCTACCTCGAGAAACCATTTGATAAGTATAAATATTCATTTTTAAATATCAATATACGTTAACAAATTTATTTTATAATAGATTGAAAAAACATTTAGGGTCCGATTGGTAACCTAACTTTTCTAAAATTTAGAGCGGTAAGTTTATAGCATAGAACAAAGTTGTATAGATAAAGATTTGAGATAAAGTTATATAAAATAAAGATTAGTGTAATGTAATTTATTTTAAAAACTATTATATTAAAAAAATTATATACTGTAAGATGAATAGTCTTTAAAAAAACAAATTTTGCTAACATACAACATATAGTTTAATATATATATATATATATATATTATAAATTTCAAAATTTAGAACTTGTAATACTATCTTCCAAATTATAAGTGACAATTCACTGACATAAACTTTCATGTTGTAAGGATCTTTCAACTATTTATATGCTCATATTTTAAAACCCATTATCAAAAAAAGAAGTTTTTTTAACTCCAATACTATACTATTATATATCATATAATTTACTTTGTAATTAAATATATCAAATCTAAGTGATTTATGATATTAGTATTACGGGCCGGGTAACAAATCGAGTAATACGACGGGTAATAAGACGAGTAGTTAAAAAAATTGATACCCAATACCCGACCCTTACCTGCAAGTAATTGGATTATAGTACCTTTTACCCGACTCGGAGATGACAGCCACCCTTTTTTCGAGACGAGTACGAGCAGGGTAGTAAAAAAATGACGGGTAACGGGTATATGTGCCCAACACTACCAAATAGCCACGTTTTAGGGTGAGATCCCTGCTCTAAAGACGAAGTCAACTTCTGGAACAAAAGTCTTCGATAGGTCATAAGCTCAGTTTTATACTTATACATGCTAGTCCATGTCCCCATTTTATCAGAGACTAAATCTATTGAGTAGAAAGATTTGGGACCTAATAAACTTTTAATAACAAAACCTTGTTGCTGGGAACTAAAGGACCCGAGGCCAATGATGGAGGGTCGGGAAGTCACTATCCCAATGCCATGTCAACTCGCCCGGGATCTCTTATCAAGACACCGAGAAAGGTAAAGAAAATATCTAAAGATAGAGACCAAACAACTTTTCCGTTCACTCTCACGTCACTCTCACAGTCAAAAGATGAAAATCTTATTTACTCTACATGTGATAGGATAAAAATAGGTAACACATGTCACAGACAGATGGTGATTAAGTATAAAAAAGTTGACTCTTAAAGTACTCTGGCGCCTAATCCAAAGGAACACTGCCAATAGTACAAAGAGTCAAAATGCAGCGTAACAGACTGAGCGGTCAAATAAATGGCCTGTCAAAAGTCAGGAGCGACAAAGATAGATACTTAAGTGCAAAGTACCTATCCAAACTTGATGGTCTAAACCCAGATCGAGCCAAGAGCTGTGTACCCGGTATTCGAACCTAGGCATGTAAAAGTCTATAAATACCACATTATCTACCTCATAAAAAGAGATCTTGATTCCCCAATTTTTACTCTATACAAAAGAGATATTTTGAGAGTTCTCGAGACCTATAGTATTGAAGCTCTCGCATTCCGGCTTCTCACAGCCATTTCTTCGGATCTTACGATCCCTTTTTTGAATTCCGATCATTCTACGACCTGCGTTCTTGAAACAACCAGACTCTTATTTTTTTTATATCCTAAATAATTCTACTGCGGAATAACCATAAACAGAATAGTCCAAATAACCAAATTAATAAACCAATAAACCATATTAAGCATTTATTCGATTCCAAAATATAATTCAACTCACATAACCAAATTCAGGAATAAATAACTAGCAACCTAGCAAACGGTTCGCTAGACTAAACAACAAAACACAATCCCTATCATCCTCTCGTCCCAGCCATGATTCCACGATCTCACACTTTTCCTTTACCTGCAACTCAAAGGGAAAAACAGAGTTGCGTGAGTATTATCACAAATACTCAGTGAAGCGGTCATCCCGTCTACCGGTTACAAAAATAGGGAAAAGAATGCCAATTACTATGCGAACAAACAACATTCAACAGATATGCAACAATCAACAAATATGCAAATTCTCACAATTTATCAAGCGTTGTCGATCGACACTCCTCCTGGGTGTCGATCGACACTCCTAATCCAAAACCAATCCTCGTGATCATAAAAGGGGGTGTCGATCGACACTACCTCTAGGTATCGATCGACACTCCTCGCAGAAACCTAGACCGAGTCGAAATCCTCACGAGACTCGGTCCCGTTCCATCGTACGAGACTGATCTTAACCAAATCACCTCATAACACACAAAAACATGAATATCAATCATAAACATCACGATTCAATCATAATCACCAAAATTTAATCATTCAATCCCTAACAAACTAATCCTGTAACTGCGATCACGCACTCACCCTAGCTTTAAACAAAGAAAAGGAAACAAATTGACCACAAACTAACGACGAACAGAGCCTCTACCCACTGCTACAGAACGATCCGAGTGATTCTCTCACGAAATCACGATGAACGATGATCCCTACGGCTCTAAAACTCGAATAATCGATGTCTCGAGGATTTCTTTGCAACAATCCTCAAGAACGATCGAATTCTCCCTCAATCTCTTATGATTCTCTCTGATATCTCCTCTCCCAAAACGCGGCCACGACTTGACTAAGGGCTTATATACGCACGCCCTAGGGTTTCCTTTAACCGCGACGCAAACCGAGCGATTAATTTTAAAATCGACCAAACCGCATAACTTGGTGTCGATCGACACCCACAGCTGGTGTCGATCGACACCCCCTTACCAAAATCAGAATTTTGGTTTTGGGATAATACAATTCTCCCCCACTAAACTGGATTCGACCTCGAATCCCAAGACACAAGTCCACACCGGACCACACTTTGGCCCGCACCGGCCAATACCACAAAAGATTATCATATAATCTCAAAAGTGCACCACCTACCCACGCTCTACACACGTTTTAGACATTTATTACGTTTTAACTCATCCTTAAACACACACACCCTAGGGAAACACCGTCCCTTCGAGAGAACTACCGTCTCTTAGCACTATAGAGGAAACCACCGTCCCAGTATAGGCTCTCAGTACTATAAAGGAAACCACCATCCCAATATCAGTACACAGGAAAACCACCATCTCCTAGAAAGAACCACCGTCTCTCAGTATGTATACAGGAAACCACCGTCCCCGATACATACAATGGAAAGCCACCGTCTCCAGATAATGAGTCATCAGTAATAAATTCCAAAACGCCTACCCATACCATCGATTAGGACCTAAATCTAAACAGCATAAACGCACAAGGCTCCTAGCCCGGAATACCATAATGCAACGTTTCCTAATCCTGACTAGGTCTGTCCAATTAATCATACAACAATCAAACAAGAACATGTACAACCAGCTGTAGACCCAGAATTGGATCGATCAATTGTGCAACAATCAAACTAGAACATGCACAACCAAGACATTACATCCGATATCCCGGTCGTTGGGACCGAACGCACAAGAAATATCAAAGAGGTCTGTATCATGTCTCATGTTTATGCCACGGTCAGATATTGATTACTCATACTTATACCGTCATCATCACACTCTCAGGACGTCTCCTTTGAGGTAACAATGCCGACGCCACTCCACTCTCAGGACGTCTCCCTCAAGCTCTGGCTCTATATGGGAAAATATTTCCTTAGAGTAATCAACACATACGTGAACAAGCACCTGAAAACTAGGAATACTTTCCTTGATAATAACATGCAATAACCTACTCTAGCAAAACAGCTCTATTCCAATCGAGACTTAGCTAACAAACCGACCATCCTCCATGACCCCGCTCACTTCCGAAGCGCTTCACCAACCAAAACACCAACGCCCGACCCGAATATCTATTGCTCTTAACTCAGTCTACACCTGACACCCATAGGCGCTCTGCCTTCTTGCAACCAAAACCGGCGCTCCTCATGACAATATTTGCTCGACTTTGCATACCACTTCTGCTCCCGAGCCTCTCGAGAACCAGACGCAATGAACTTCATGCTACTCAGGATTCCTCGAATAATCCAAGCTATAAACGCTGAGTATGATAACGAACATGTCCCAATATTCCTTGATCACGCCGTAATAATCTATGTGCGACATTTTTAATCCAACTAGGTCTGGCGGTCGATCGTACAACAATCAAACAAAAACATATACAACCACCCGTCAGTCCAAATTTGGATTTCACAAATGCTGCATCTGTTACCAGAACTCAATCTACGGCGTAGCCTGACCAGCGATACTTCGACTCACAACTCGAGTTCCCCACTCGCTCTTCATAACCGTCCAACATGGACTAAAATCCCAATTTGACTTAGCCAATACCACACGAGATCCTCCCCTGATCTCAGAGGCTCCGTCTAATCCTCACAAGAAAACATACCGCTCGCATTCTCGGGACGCATCCCTCGAGGCAACGATATCTGGGGAATCCACATCCCCGCAAGAGATCTCACATCCCTCACTACTTATTCTGGGAACTTGATTCCCAAATAAGACTACAGGAGAACTCATAGGAGTTCACGAGAGCCGCCTCTCGTGGTATAATCACGATATTCCCAAATAAGAGTTATGAGGCGTGTGGTTCTTAGATGTGTTTTATAGGTGTGGACCAGTGTGGGTCGTATTCCTCAAAGAAACGACCCACACTGGTCCACACCTATAAAACACATCTAAGAACCACACGCCTCATAACTCTTATGAAAATAAATAAGGAACACCATCTTATAAATTTTCAAAAATGTATATCGTTTCAACACCAACGAAAATACCAAAAATCCAGAAACAACAACGCAAATCTCAAAATCTGAAACTGGAAACAAAACCGAAAGAAATGGAAACCAACTCAATCCTCGATATACTCCTCCAGGTCCTCGATTGCTGCAAGTGCCTCCCCCAGCTCCGCCCTTGAGGCATACCTGGAAGCTATGCCGGGCTTTTTCAACCCAATCCAAAGTCCTCCCACAAAATTGCCCATCTGGGCTCGCTCCCCATCCATGCCGCTACTCGCATAGACCACCAGCCTGCTGAACTCAGCATCATAACCACGTACTGATCGGTTGCCCTGAACCAAACTCTGGGAATGCAACTCTAACTGCTCCACAACTTCTTGAGGAAAGTATCATGTATTAAACTCGCCCAAGAATTAACCCCAAGTTCACTATGTCCACCTCCTCCGGGCCTGGACACCGGTCCACCAGAGACGGGTATTTCCTTCCAAGAACTCAACCGCTAGATCAACATGGAACTCATCGAGACATCTGAGAGAACGAAGCCTTCGCTCAACCTTCAGCCTCCACTCATTGGCTTCCTCTGGCCCCCCTCCACCCGAGAAGGACAAGGGTCCCATGAGCAGCAGCTCATTGGACATCGCCAGATACTGCTCCCTTAAGGTCACTATTGGAGCCTGTACTGGTACCGCACCCGGTAGCCTCTCTAAAATCAATGCAAGCATCTTCGCCAAATGATCCTCAGGATCCTAGGCTCCACCTGAAGCAACCGACCAAACCGCAGAACTTGGTGTCGATCGACACCCCCACAGCTGGTGTCGATCGACACCCACAGCTGGTGTCGATCGACACCCCCTTACCAAAATCAGAATTTTGGTTTCGGGATGTTACAGTTCTCTTGTACTTCCTTAACCTTTCTCTCCTCCTCACCACTAAATTTCTTACCGAAGAGTTGATACCTCGCGGATCCAACTTCCTTTCAAAGTCACCCTCACCACAAAATGCTAGTTTTTCTACCTTTCACTCTAGACCTCCTTCGACTCACCGTTGACAAACTTTATTTTTTCTTCTCTTTGTCCTCAGTTCTTACTTAAGCGTCGGAGCGTCGTCGGAAAACACCTTCCAAGCATGTTTTCCCTGACCTTCACGTTTTATGTCTATTTATACAGGAAGAGGATCCCCAGTGATTGTTTCATAAGGACAAAACCTTACCGAAACAACCATATTAATAATGTTTAAAAGAAACATTTATATTATTTCCATAATGTATTTTAGAAAAAGTGGCAATTCTCGTAAAAACTCTTTAAAATATTTAGGTTCAAAAGTTTCTAACAGCTTAAAATCTATTCAAGTATTTCCAACCACTCTAAAAATTTGTTTCAAATTAGATTAAAATTTTACAAAAAAACAGAATTAAAAGGTTATGAAGGTACTGGGTTCGTGCGAACGAACTCAATCTCTTCAAACAAGTAGGGTTTTTAGATCTGAAGGCCAAATAATAAGAAAAGCTTAGAAGAATAAAGAGTGTTTCCAAGAATATGTATTATTCAAGAGAGTTGTGGAACCCTTTTTAGGTGGAATGAGTTACATATTTATACTAAATGATATCGGTAGAATAAACCCTAGAAATCTATGGAAAGTATCATAACTAGGAAGATTTACATAATATTCTCATATATTCCCGACTTATTCTCCAAGTATTCCCAAGTTGGTGATGGATCGTGGATTCGGCCTTCAATCTTCAAGATGGGCTTCTTTGGTCAATTTAGGCTCATCTTCCTACATTTAGATGGATATTCGGGTCGGTTTAATCTTAAGTCGGGTCCGGGTAAAGGATGCCAAATTCAGTACCACAAGGTTACATACTTTTTATAATTTACTTTTTATTTTAATAAATGGAACCACCAAACAAATTAGTAAAAAATATTTTTGTTTTATATACTCTTTAGCAAAAAATCCAAAATATTTAAATTTAAAAGGTCAAATCAATTTTTTTGTCTAAAACCCACTAGCGGAGGCAATATTTGTTTATGTGGAGGTCAATATATGTTAACACATGTCAAAACAAAACAAAAAAAACTAATAATTAGATTAAATGACCGTGTTCATCATTTACTTCAAATCACAATAATTGGAGGTTATGGTAAATATCTTGGTCTTCGAGATCAATTTGGACGAAAGAAAACAGAAATGTTCAACTATATCATTGATAAAGTCTGTGAACGAACGAAAGGTTGGAACAAACAATTCCTCTCAGTACTTAGAAAAGAAATTATCCTCAAAATTACTGCTTTAACTATGTCGGTATATACCATGAATTGCTTTATAATACCTAGGAAAATCTCCGATGAGATCAATGGTTTTCTATCCTAGTTCTGTGTGTTACAAAGAATGGAAAACTCAAAATTTCTTGGGTAAGCTTGAAGAAGCTATCAATTCCAAAGGTGGTCTTGGCTTTTGTAGGGGTCAAATTCCACCCCTTGAAGATCATCAGAAGAAAATGGCTAAGTCAGGAAAAAGGAAAGCTCTACCGAAATCTAGGGTGCACCAGCCGGTTGGGAGACTCGTGAACCGTCAGCAATACCGAATTAAACCAGAAGACCCGATTTAAAGCTAAGTGGATTTCAACTCAACCGGCCCAATTCGGTGCGGCCTATTTAATTGGGCTAAGCCAAGCCACAGGTGGGCCGAACCGTTAATGGGCCAGCCGATTTAAGAAGTGCAGCTCACGCAAAAACCCTAGCCGAATTAGCCTAGTATATAAAGTATTATATCATCCCCACTAAAGGGGATCACGAAATCTCTAGCAGAAAACACTTGTACTTTTACAGCAAATGCAGCTAATAAAAACCTTCTTCTCAACCTTTGTTCTTGATTTCTAACTCATAAGTTTTGGAGTTCTTCTGCGATCCCGACAAATCTAATTGTAGGAATCCAGCTCCCACAATTTGGCGCTAGAAGGAGGGCACTCAGCAAAGCTTCACACGCAAAGAACTCACGAGCAAATCCGAGAAGATGACTGGTAGCAGCAAAACAACCCAGCGAAACGCAATGGACGGCAGCGCTGATCAGAGCGAGCAGACGGACCCCAACGGATCTGGAGCAACCGGACAAACAGGAAAGAACGAGCAGATGGCAAAGAGCAGGCGCCGCCCAATAGATCTGGTGCGACGGGCCCTCAAACCAACACGGCGGTGAACCCAGAAGTATCCAATGACCTCAAGGAGATGTTCGCGGAGCTGCTCAGGAAATCCAAGGACCAGGAGGCGCTCAACAAATCCTTGACAGCTGAACTGCGAGCCCCGACAACGGCTACTCGCACCCGCAGACCAGGGATCTTTCGACAGCCCGCAGCTCATGGCATCTCGACGAGCCTTACTTCAACGCCCAGCGGCACGCGGAGAGTCGGCGGTACACCCGGCAAGCCAAATCAATGAGCCGACGAAAGAATTCTACTAGCCGCGAATGCAGCAGCGCGAATCGTCGAGACCGTAGACGATACCGAAGGGGAAAACAACACCGATGATTCTAGATTAGTTGGCGCTGGGAGAACCGTGTAAAGGAGGAGCCAATTCGAGCACGAGCGAGAGCTCATTGAGGAGGAAGAAAACCTTTAGTGGGTTGAGCAGGTTGAAACAACAAACGTGAAAAAGACAGCAGCTAACCTACAACAACAAGAGATGGAAGAGCTCAAAACTACTATGCGCCAGACCGCTCTAGATTTGTGGGATATGCGCTCGCAGGTCCACCTGGCGATCAGCAAAGCTCCAGAGATCGACCGAGTACTCGAAGAAGCGCGCACAACGCCATTCACAGAGCGAATCACAAGGGCACGGCTCTCTGACCCTGTTTAAATCAGAATACTGACATATGATGGAAAAACTGACCCAACTGAGCACATCATCGCTTTTTCTATTACGATGGCCCACGCTAACTTTAGGCCGGAGAAGAGGGATATTGGTTGCTGCCTCTTGTTCGTAGAGCACCTCAAAGGAACGACTCTCTGGCTTGGAAAAGAATTCCATAAGTAATTTCCACAAGCTATCCGAGGCTTTCCTGAAGCAGTATACCATTCTGATTGAGTTGAGGTCTTCAGAGGCTGACCTCTGGACCATGGCTCAAGGCGCAACTGAAACCCTGTGGAGCTTCATCGAACGTTTCAAGCTTGTTTTAACCCAGGTGAAAGGGATAGATGACAAGTCGGAAACCCTGGGTGGCTGAGAATGATGAGTCCTTAAAACGTGGAAGGCTAAACAACGATGTAACACATAACAGACAAAGAAGAAGATTTAACTAAGTTATTTTCAAGAACTACGAAGCGGCTTGATCCTTGAAAAAGGTACATAGGCAGCTCATCTTCGGATGGGTTCAACTGCCCCTTCATTTAAAGAGGGGGGGAGTGGGTACGTATACTCGTATACTCCCATCTTTTTTACAGATAACCAGCAATCACCTGATCCCGACGAGCCTCGCTTTAACACCCGTCGGCGCGCGAAAAATCAACGGCACATCCGGCGAGCCAACTCCTCAGCGAGCCGTTGTCTCATCGTTCTAGAAAGTGTGCTACGTTTCTTAACGCAAACCGTCACTTAACGCGAACAGTGATCTGCGAGCCGCGAACCACAAACCGTCAGTGGATCCCGATTTGTCTCTTACCGCGAGCCATCTCTTTCCGCGATCCGCAAACCGTCTCTTATCGCGAGCCATGACCCGCGAATTGCGGTCGTTTACTACAAGGTCTAATCCAGATCCCGTGAGCCTCGCGCCGTCCTTTATCGCGAGCCACGACCCGTCATTTACGGTGAGTTCTGATCCTGATCATGTGAGCCGCGCGCCGTTCTTTACCGCAACCCGCGACCCATCATTGAGCGCGAATTCTGATCCGTATACTGCGAGCCGCGCGCCAACCTTTATTGCAAACCGCGAACCGATTATCACGCCGCAACCATGTTGGAATTCGTACCAGTTTATAACACTTTATAAATTATTAATTATGAATTCAATTGCCAGGATGCGTGCCAATACTTGAATTAAATCTAGATCTTAGAGTTTCGAATATACCTGGATATTCTGCAGCTGAAAGATGAATCAAACGATTTGAGGTTTTTTTAGCACTTCAAATGTCGTGCCTCTACCGGTATCCACACACACACAAACTGGATCGAGACGGGATGCTAGTACTGTTGAGATCTAATCTCAAACACTCGACGTTCGAGTTAAATATTGAATTTACTTGCGCAAGAAGAAACCAATTTCTTCCTTACAGTTTTGTCGTCTCGTCTCTGCTTTTATCAAGTAATAGAAAAACCCTAAAGTTAGTGTCATCCTTCATCAAAGCCACGAGACATATATATACACTTATGTAACCCTAATCCAATTAGGACTAATTAGCCCACGTTAATATCGAATGGGCCTTTTCCAATTCCAAATTGAATTGACCACAAACAATCATCACGTATATATATATGTATATATTGTTTATTTTATATATCACATAAATAAAATAAAATCTTTAATCCAATATTAAATTTGGTCTAATCTATATTAGACCCTGGTATATTTTGATCCAGTTTGCTTAGGTGTGTGACCCTATAGGATCATATAATATTAGCAATAGGTTTCATAAAACTATATATTATAAGCGGCTTCTAGCAAAACATTATAACCACCTAATACTATATGATTGTCAAACCTCGATATTACAACTTTAACTAGAGTAAAGTACAAATGATTTCAGGACATTCCCAACAATCTCTCACTTGTAATGGAATCATCTATTCCGATAATCCCTTTGTCTCTATATCTCGATCTTAGCATAAGGCAAGAAACGGTGTCATCCTTATCAAGCTAGATCACATTTATCGAACTACGATTTATACTGATAAAAACAAACAACTGACATTCACCTCGTTTGATCGCTGCCACGCATTTCTCAGTATCAAATCTTCGATAGGCCCAGAGATATCTATCTCCTGTTATATAAGAGGGACAAATCCCATTTGGTTCAATCCATGTTCCATTATAGAATTCATAGCACACCCAATTAATGCCTTTAGAATCACCAGTTACGGCTGACGTTTGACAAAGTCAAAGTGGACGAATCCATGTGTAAGAAATCATGATGAACTCAGGTCAAAGGACTATACTCTATAGTTGTGATGAGAAACTCTTATGACACTCATATAACAATCTTGTAGAGTTCTCATAGCGGGTCAGTCCGATACTGTGTTCTCTAACACATATCTATGTGATTGACTTTAATACAACATATCAATGACTTCACGAAACTTAGTCATCAGTCACCTCACATACTAGTCATTTATAGTTATTATGTCCCATGATAATAACCTTGATTAGGGACCTCTATAATTTATGTCATCTTTCACTTATAGGGTTTCATGATCAAGTCACGTACTTGATGACCTATAAGAATAACATAAATTATTTTGGGACTATTATTTAATTATCTAATAATCAAATTATACGTGAAACAAATTTCACTAATCTGAAAATAAATTCAAATCATATGTATACATGAACATCATATCATAAAGGAAAAACCTCCCACTAGAATTAAGATCACATCTTAATAATTCAAATAAGTACGTCAACTACAACATGACTTTCATGCTTTTGCTGCGAAAGAGGTATAGTTAACGGATTAGCAACATTTGCATCCATTTAAATCTGCTAAACTAGAGAGCTCAATCTCTGCTATTGAGTCTACCAATGTTTTACTTAGAACTCTTCTAATTCATCGTTCCTTTGATAAGGAAGCAGACAAATCTAGACTATGATCATAAATCACTTTTGTCTGTCGTAAACTGGCATATGTGTAACCACTCACAACAAGTTCTTATTTCCTCCATACACCAAGAACTTATCCTTAGTATTTCTTAAATACTTGAGGATGGTCTTGACTGGTATCCAGTGATTCTCACCTAGATCTGATTGGTATCTACTCGTCATTCCTAAAACACATGCACCATCTGGACGAGTGCATAATATGACATACATGATAGAACCTATAGCAGAAGCATATGTGATTCTACTCATTCGCTCTCGCTCATCATGTATCGAAGGACACTGAGTCTTGCTGAGAGTTATGCAATGAGACATTAGTAAAAATCCATTCTTAGAATCATGCATCTTGAACCTATGCAAGGCTTTATCTATATATATATCTTGACATAGTCTAATAAGCTTATTTAATATATCTCTATAGATTTTTATTCCAAGAATGTAAGCGACTTCTCCCTTGTCCTTTATTGAGAAATAACTACTTAGTCAAGTCTTAACAAACTGAAGCCAAAGAATGTCATTTTCAATGAGCAGTATGTCATCTACATACAATACCAGAAATGTAACTGCGCTCCCACTACTCTTCTAGTAAATGCACAGTTCTTGGAGAATTTCCCAAAAGGCTAATAGAAGATCTGTATGACTCATCATTGATCGAACCATATCTATTAAAGTTTGATTTCTCCTTTCGAACACACCATACCATTATGGTGTTCCTGGAGGAGGGAGTTGTGAAACGATTCCACATTCTCTTAGATGATCACTAAATACTTGGCTCAAATATTCTCTTTCACGATCTGATCGAAGAGCTTTAATTATTTTGCCAAGTTGATTTTATACTTCATTACAGAATTCCTTGAACTTTTCAAAGGATACAGATTTGTGTTCAATCAAGTAAACATAATCATATCTACTAAAGTCATCAGTAAATGTAATAAAGTACTCGTAGTTTCCTCTGTCACTTAATCTCATTGGCCTACAAACATCTGTATATATAAGGCCCAACAAGTCGTTAGCCCGTTCACTGTGTCTAGTAAAATGAACCTTACTCATTTTACCCAATAAGCAAGATTCACATTTCTCATATGATTCATAATTAAATGAGCTCAAAAGTCCATCACTATGAAGCTTTTGAATGCGTTTCTCGTTTATATGGCTCAAACGACAATACCAGAGAAAATTTTGATTTGAGTCATTAGACTTAAATCTCTTGGTACTCATGTTATAGACGGGCATCCTTTAGTTTAAAACATAAAGTCCATTCTCTATTGGAGAGCTATCATAGAACATATCATCACGATCAAATGAACAACACTTGTTCTTGATAAAAAATGGAAATCCTTCAATCTCCAAACAAGGAACAGAGATGATATTCTTGTTTACAGCTGGGACATAGTAGCAATTCTTTAGTTCTTTAATCATGTCTAAGGGTAAAGACAATGAATATGTTCCCATAGCTGATGCAACAACATTTGCTCCATCAGCCACACGTAGGTCCACTTGTTTTTCCTCCAAAATTCTACTGTTTTTCAAACCTTGCATATTTACACAAATGTGAGCTCCACAGCCGGTATCCAATACCCAAGGAGTAGAGCCATAAGTAGTAACATTTACTTCTATAACATAAATACTCCGAGAAGAAACCTCAAATGTCTTCTTCTCTTCTAGATCTTCCAAGCATTTAAGGAGGTTTTATTCGTTCAATTTGTTATTATCAAGAACAAATCACAAAGAATAGGAACTTTGAGGGTTTGACAAAACTGTCAGGAAAGAAAAGCAAAACTTAATATAATGTTCAAGATTGTTAGCATTCTCAACAATTTGAGAAAACTCATACTATACTAAAAGTAAAATTTTCTCAATATGAGTATAGTATCCAAGATCCATATTTCACTAGAATTCAAGTGAGCTTTGGCTCATCGCCAAAATGCTAGCTATTTAGGTAAGCAACACCTTCGCTAATTATATCCAATATAACTCTTGGTTGTTGGATGACATCTGATGTCTTACCAACCCATGCCTCTAAGCCTACAACCGTTTTGATAGCCAAGCCAAGTAAACCAATCTTATTTCATATGGTAACTGATATATCATGGTTTTTACCCAGTTTAGACCATGATATAAGTCCTATATCTAGAGTCTTTTGGTGTTTTCCAGTTGGTTTTTAGAGTCTTTACAGGTACTAGACATTTGGAGCATAAAAGATGTAAACTGGGAGTTTTGGAGCATTGCTGAATGAAGTGGCAAAGAATGAAGCAAAGAATCGGAAATCCAAGTTAGTGTCGATCGACACCATCTATGGGTGTCGATCGACACCCTGTTCGATCAAGGAAAAAGCTTGATTGCGAAGAAGTCCGTTTGAAGCCCAAAAGTCCAAGATGTTTACTTTTATGTTTATGACGGTTTAGGAACCTTATAAATACGTTTTCGCAGCTATTGTTTAGGCTTATGCTTTATTTTACTTAGTCTAAGAGATATCTATCAATAAAAGTAATGGTTTCTTCTTTGATTATATCTGAGTAGTTTCCCTGTTAGGTTTAGGGTTATTCAAAGGTGTTTGATGATTTGCTAGATCTGATCTGAATTGCATAGGATTAATATCTTTAGAATGTTCTTCATCTTGTCTTGTGATTAATGCTGATTTTAGATTCATGACCTGAAATATGATCTTAGGATAATTAATAGAAACGATAGTTTTATTAATTACTTGATCTAGACTTTGATGAGCAAAATTCTTTTTCGCAAAGAAATTTGGTTTAGGGTTTTGTGAATAATTGAACTTGAAATTTAATGCTTGTTTAGATTTATAGGATTCGCAAAGAAATTTGGTCTTTTAGGATTTAAGCATAGATAATCTCTGCAGCGAAAGTTGATTGATTTTATATTTGTGTTCATGTTTAAGAACTGTGCATCATAATCCTATCTTTTATTTATCGTCTGCATATCTGATTCACCTGCGATTTCCCTGTGCATAGCTTCTTTTTAATTGATCGTTACAACCGTTCATCCTGCTTACTTTGTTTACTTGTTTTTGTATTCTCACTATTTCTGCTTAGTTTAATCCGAATTTATTAGTCTATTGTGCAACTGATTCCCTGTGGATTCGATCCCTAAATATTGTAATTGATCTCTAAATTTGAGAGAGTAGTTTAGGGTTAATTTGAGCTTATAAAATTTTGGCGCTGTTGCCGGGGAACCGATTTCCATTAGATTCATATTATTAGGATTTTGTCTAGGTTTTATTTTTGTTTTTAATTTTCTGCTAGTATCGTTTGTCTTTCTGTTTTGCGTTTCAGGTACATGCGAAATCGCAATACCAGAAGTAACAAAGACAAGGAACTAGTTGGTTACAATCTTCAAGAACTAGCACGCTTAGAACGCGAGAATAGAAGAGCACTCAGAGAAGCTCAGATGGCTGCTAGACAAATGCTTATTCTAGCTAGAGGAGAAGATGGATTCCTGCATGATCCGGCAGGTCTGAGATACAACGAAGAAGGACAAAGGATCAACGACGATGGTACTGCGATCGTCGAGGAGATTGTCGAGCCGGTTGACAAAAGAGGAATCGTCGAACGTGATGAAGAAGGTAGTGTCGATCGACACCACAACGGTATCGCTCGACAGCTGGATGATTTGCGTGTCGGGCGACGAGAGGAACAGATCGTTCGACGCGATGGAGTAGCTGGTGTCGATCAACACACCGAGGGCGTCGATCGACACCCAGTCCAGAACCAGCAAAGAACTTTAGCCGATTACAATCGTACAGACCAGTTCTACGCGAATTGAGCTGCGATACGTCCACCTGCATTCCAGAGGAATGATTTTGAACTGAAGCCAGCCTACTTTAGCCTAGTCTCTCAAGATCCTTTTCATGGTCTTCCTTACGAGCACCCGATGGACCACCTGGAGAAATTCGAGGATTTAGCTTCCAGCATCAAAGCTACTGGTGTGTCCACTGATTACATATTCTACAAGCTCTTCCCCTACTCACTTAGTGGGGAAGCGTCTTATTGGCAGAGGACGCTTCCACCGGGCTCATTGACTACTTGGGAGGATACAAATAATGCTTTCCTAAGCACGTTCTTTGACAATTCAAAATCTGAGTAGCTCAAGACGAAGATTACATCCTTCAAGCTGGGAGATTGCGAGGCATTCAAGGCTGCGTGGAATCGATTTAAAGGATATTAGAGAGATTGTCCTCACCACGGCTTTACAGATGTTCAACTTCTTGGGATCTTCTACAGAGGGATTGTGTTGAGCTACTCTACGACTCTAGACGCTGCTAGTAGTGGGAATTTCAACACGAATTCTCCAGAGACTGCCCTCCGTCTGATCGAAAACTTGGCTAACAGCAACGCCACGAAGAATGTTGATTTTGAAAGAAGCAAGTTTGGCCAGAGCATCACCAACAACCAGCTCGCTGAGGTGACTAAGAAGCTGGATTTGATGACTAATCTTCTCACTGGAAAGAAGACGGTGAAGTTTGCTCAGGAAGTAGAGACTTTCAATCCAGAGGCTAGGAACGAAGAAGATGTGAACTACGTCAATGGAGCTGGATTTCAGAAGTTCAACAATCAGCAAGGATACGGATCCTCCTATCAGAAGCTGTTCCAGAGCACTGGGTACACAAGGACCTACGGTTCATCTTCGTATCAGAAGCCTCCTCCTCCATCATCTGAAAGCAAGATGGAAGCCATGGTAGAACAGATTATGGAGAAGTTGGACTCCATGTACCAGGATCTTAATGGGAAGTTTGAGTCTCTGAGCACACATGTCAAGAGATTGGATACACAAGTGGCTCAAACTGCTGAATCGGTGAAAAGACAAGAGGGTTATCTTCCTGCAAAGACTGACATGAACACCAAGCGAGCTTGTAAGGCTGTTCTGACTGTTAAGGAGAATTATTTTGACGAGTTCGAAGCGATTTTCGAAAATACAGAGCCAATGTCGATCGACACTGTGGATGAGTGTCGATCGACACTGTGGATGAGTATCGATCGACACTAGAAGAAATACTTGAATCGCTTGACGTTGTAATCGACGAAGAACTGCAATCTGAAGCTCGTGTCGAGCGACACCAGGGTAGCGTCGCTCGACACCCCTGTCAGACCGAGCCAATTCTTGCTGCAACTTCCGAATCTGTCAAAGAACAAGCCCACAAGCCGAAGCTTCCTTTTCCCAGAGCTAGAAAGAGCAAGCAAGAAGCCAAGGAGGCCCTGTGCAAGAAGATGGTTGATAAGATCATTGTTGAGATGCCTCTTGTAGATGCGATTAAGCTTTCTCCAGCAATTAGACGATATGTCAAGAGGATGGTTGCAAATGGAGTTAGTCTTGAAGATGGAGCACTGCTTACTAGAGATCTTCAAGCAATTCTTCTGAACACAACTCCAGTATCCAAGAAGAAGAAGAAGGAAGTATTGGTTTCTGAAGAGGTTAGCGCGATGATTCAGAGCAGAATCCCTGTGAAGCTTCCAGATCCACGAAACTTTGTGCTTCATTGTTCAATCGCAACATGGCAGTTTTCTCACTCTCTTTGTGATTTAGGATCCTGTATTCATTTGATTCCATTGTCTGTTGCCATTGATCTTGGAATGACTGATTTCAGGGCAACTAGATCCAAGAGATTCCCAAAAGGAATTTTAGAGGATGTGCCTATTAAGATTCAGGACTACATAATTCCTGCGGATTTTGTGGTTTTGGAGTATGATGATGAGCCTGAAGATCCTTTGATCCTGGGAAGATCATTCTTGGCTACTGCTGGTGCTCAGATAGATGTAAGGAAGGGAAAGGTCAAGCTTGATCTGGGCGATATTGTCATGGACTTTGACATGGAAAACACTAGGAGAAAATGAACCATCGATGGTCAGACATTCTTAGTGGAGATTTTAGAAGATGAAGACTCAATCCAAGAGTTAGAATCTAGTCCTTCATCTGTTGATGAACAGATAATTCCATGTTTCCCCGCCCACGATCCTCCCATAGAAGAAAGGTACACGCTTCCTGAACTTATTTCTCCCTCTCATGATTTACATCATGATTTAAAACTTCACAAGGCTGTTACGCACTCATGCAAGCAACGAGTTTCTCGAAAGCTTGGTTTTTCTTTTGATGATTTTGCAGGAATTCCTAAGGAGCGTAAAAGGACTTCTAAACCATTCGCGAAACTGCGAATTATCATTCCTCAAGAGCTGAAAGAAAAGGGAGATGGAGTTATCCAAGAGATGGTGCAGAAAACGCAGAAGCTTTTCCCTGGAATCATTCCATGGAAGAGTGCAAATCCTCTAGATATCTAGTTCCTTAAAACAGTCAAGCTAACGGACTAAAAAGAAGCTCTGAGTGGGAGGCAACCCACTAGTAAGTATTTTATTTTCGTTTTAATTTTTCTTTTATCACTAACTTTCAGTTTAGTTTAAGTGTTTCAGATGCTTCTATTATGAGTAGAAAATAAAAATAAAAAATTGCGGATGAACAGTGGATCGACCATCTTGTCGATCGGGTGAAAATCATGGGTGTCGATCGACACCCTTACTAGTGTCGATCGACACCACTCCATCAGGTAACAAAATCATTCGTTTTTCAATTCCTTTCGTTTTCTATCTATTTTATTCACCAATCTCAGGCTTAATAACACTGGGGACAGTGTCGTTTAAGTCTGGGGGAGGTAGTTGCTAATTATTGTGTTTTACTTTGAGTTTTTGAGTCAGTTTTTAAAATTTTTGAGTCAGTTTTTAAAATTTTTGGGTCAAAACTCCCTTTTCCACTTGCTTTGAACTGCACTCAAAGACCATTACAGTGCGAGTTAATTAGTTTTACAAGGTGGGTAACTAGAAGTGGGTCGGTTTAACGGAGCGAGTTCAGACTTCTAGAGAACACCCAAAAGACGTTGCAGACCCCGCCCTAATGAATCTCTGATTTCTTGTCTTGAGCGTTGGAAATCGCAAGACTTGATTCAGCTTCCAAACACTTGAAAGCGAGGACGGACCGCTATTGAAACTTCTTCCCAAATGATGAATACAACTGTCCTAGATCAAAAAGAAAAAGCCTCATGACCCTGTTTCCACAAGAATAATAGTAGTGAGCTCTGATCTAGTGAAGTCATTGAGATGCCAAGGATCTAATAAAAAAGTCTAGAGAAAAGTGTAGTTCAAGCAGAAAAGTGCAAGTCCGAAAATCAGAAAAATCCTGAATCAAAAAGTTCAAAAATAGGCAATGCATCTCTATGATATCCTTAATTGGATACCGTTTCAGAGGGAAGAGAGAGGGTGAAACTTAGAAAAGTGTTCAAGGAAGCGAAAAAATCTAGAAGGTCCAGCGATCGATATTCCCTCGATGAGACCACACCTAATTAACTAAAAGGGTTTGCGACTGAAAGTATGAGATTCTCTAAGGATTTTGGAATCAATCTGGAGGACTACTATACTTCTAGGGAAACATCGAAGTATCACCGGATTAGCTTTGCAAGGTATGTGGTTCCTATAGGAGTGATAACACTGTTTTGCTTAGCGACAACCAAAAAGCTAAGTCTGGGGGAGTTTATATATCATGGTTTTTACCCAGTTTAAACCATGATATAAGTCTTATATCTAGAGTCTTTTGGTGTTTTCCAGTTGGTTTTTAGAGTCTTTACAGGTACTAGACATTTGGAGCATAAAAGATGTAAACTGGGAGTTTTGGAGCATTGCTGAATGAAGTGGCAAAGAATGAAGCAAAGAATCGGAAATCCAAGTTAGTGTCGATCGACACCATCTATGGGTGTCGATCGACACCCTGTTCGATCAAGGAAAAAGCTTGATTGCGAAGAAGTCCGTTTGAAGCCCAAAAGTCCAAGATGTTTACTTTTATGTTTATGACGGTTTAGGAACCTTATAAATACGTTTTCGCAGCTATTGTTTAGGTTTATGCTTTATTTTACTTAGTCTAAGAGATATCTATCAATAAAAGTAATGGTTTCTTCTTTGATTATATCTGAGTAGTTTCCCTGTTAGGTTTAGGGTTATTCAAAGGTGTTTGATGATTTGCTAGATCTGATCTGAATTGCATAGGATTAATATCTTTAGAATGTTCTTCATCTTGTCTTGTGATTAATGCTGATTTTAGATTCATGACCTGAAATCTGATCTTAGGATAATTAATAGAAACGATAGTTTTATTCATTACTTGATCTAGACTTTGATGAGCAAAATTCTTTTTCGCAAAGAAATTTGGTTTAGAATTTTGTGAATAATTGAACTTGAAATTTAATGCTTGTTTAGATTTATAGGATTCGCAAAGAAATTTGGTCTTTTAGGATTTAAGCATAGATAATCTCTGCAGCGAAAGTTGATTGATTTTATATTTGTGTTCATGTTTAAGAACTGTGCATCATAATCCTATCTTTTATTTATCGTCTGCATATCTGATCCACCTGCGATTTCTTTGTGTCTAGCTTCTTTTTAATTGATCTTTACAACCGTTTATCCTGCTTACTTTGTTTACTTGTTTTTGCATTCTCACTATTTCTGCTTAGTTTAATCCAAATTTATTAGTCTATTGTGCAACTGATTCCCTGTGGATTCGATCCCTAAATACTGCAATTGATCTCTTAATTTGAGAGAGTAGTTTAGGGTTAATTTGAGCTTATCAGTAACCATTACCATCTGCCTCACTTACGTAGAAGTAGACACCCTGTTTGGCAGGCCCATCACACAACGAAATAAGCCTTGACAGTTGACAAAGATTGGAGAGGCATTAGAATACTTGATATTCATTGAGGAATTAATTTTAATCCAATTTATATTTATATTAAAAAATTATATCTGATATAAAATTTAAAATATAACTAATACATATCTAATATGTATTTGGATTATACATAATTGAATTAATTTTAATCTAATTAAAATCATCAATGATTTATATAACTGATCTTAACTTAATTTGTAAGTTCTAATCAGATTAGAATTTTAATTAAGTGAAAGATTGAAACGTATCAAAACTTTCGGAAATGATTTAAACCGAATCAATCAAACCAGAAACCAAATCAATGGGTTGATACAAACTCACAAGTCGCAAGTTATTTTACAAATCAACATAGTATTACCATAATACGTGTTGGTTTTTAATATGTTTTAATATTCATATCACATAACAAATTTATTAATTTATGTTTTATTTAAATTTTATATCCTATAAAAAATAATAAAACTTTATTAAGTAAACACATATCTAATATATATCTACGATTGAATATGAAAACTACCTAATTGAACCAATCCTAATCAAATTAGGATCGACCCAATTCGTCTTCTAGAATAATATCTTTCGCATAAGAAATAATTCCAAATCAAATAAGGAATGTTATGTTTACGCAAAACTTACATATTGTATATATTCTAATTACCTTAATTAGAATAAAAAGCAAACACATGTATATCTCTATATACATAATAATATATTTAACTCATTAAATATTTATTATTATTCTAGTTATCACAAGATTATGTAATGATTTGATCACGACACACATTTGGATGATCTTACAAATCATAATGAAGTTATTAGTTTGAAATCTCATCACATGAGATAAAAAGAACTTGTTTGACCTTTCCAGAAAAGAAAACAACTCTTTCTTGCAAACGTCTGTGTTTCAGCCGTATATTATATCAAACAACTCATTGTATAATATAACTAAAATTTGCTCGCGCTACGCGCGAGTGTTTCTTTTACAATTTTAACATATTTAAAGACAAATAGTTTAATTTATCTATATAGCATAAACATATTATATTTAAAGACAAATAATATGAGTTTCTTTGATTCTTCTTCCTTTCGGCTACCAATTCCAGATGTTAAGATGAGTTCTTCGTTTTGAGATGTAGATCTGGTTCGTCGGAGGTAGTTTTTCTTTGTCGTTGTTGTAGGTATCTCCGCCCTCTTGTCTCTCCTCTGGTACACTTAATGACAGTGATTCAAGGTTAGTTTGCATGGTCGATTTACTCAAAGCTCGATGGTGGCTCCGTTGACTCTGCTTTGATGCAACTTTGGTGTTTCATCACCTTTATTTCTCTCGGATGTGTTTGACTATGCCGAGACTTTTGCTCTCTAAGGGTTCTCTCCTCTCCGGTCTCTGGTTTTACGTACTGTATATTTTTAGTCTCTCTGACCATTTTCTGGGTGTGCTCTGGTCATTGGTGTTTCGTCTTACCGTCCAGGTTTCTTCTCAATAGCTCGTCGCTTTGTCTCTATCCGGATCCGTGTATGAAGTTGTTCTAGTTAGGGGTCTTAGCCGGTTTAGGGATTATAACGCCCCGACCGCCCTATCCATGGGCTCTACGTCCACTCTCGTCCCATGAGCCCACATTCCCTGACGGTCGGTGCGTTAGTCCAGGAGGATTGAAAGTCATGTTTATTGACCTGCAAATCACCACGCGATCTTTCCCCGTGTTTTGACCTCACTCACACGATACTGGAAATGACTTCCCAGTAGGTTACCCATCTTGAAACTACTCCAACTCAAGCACGCTTAACTATGGAGTTCTCTCAAGACCTGTGATCGAAAATATAAGTGCACTTTGCTGATATAGGTAGTCAAATCAATTCTTTTTAGCCTCGCATATAGCGCATATACCACATATGCCCTGAAACCGGGGTGTCACAATTACCCCAACTAATAGATCGCAACTTCCTCGTTGCGCATACCAAGATTGTTCCCCCGACAATTTGACTCACACAGTTATCAGGGTTCGCTATAACGCCTCGACCGCCCTATCCATGGGCTCCATGTCCACTCTCGGCCTGTGGGCCCACACTCCCCGACAGTCAGTAGGTCACCCATCCTGAAACTACTCCAGCTTAAGCACGCTTAACTCTGGAGTTCTCTCAAGACTTGTGACCGAAAAAAGAAGTGCACTTTTGTGATATAGGTTGCCAAATCAATTTTTTTAAGCCTCTCCGCATATACCATATACAACACATATGTTCTGAAACCGGGGTGTCACATGGATCGTTTGCTCCTTGTTCCTACTTGTAATTTTTATGTGGGATCTTATCTGTCTATGGGTTTGAATTCAGTCGTGGTACACCTTTGGTTCTTGCCCATCGCTTTTAGAAGATTGTTTGAAGTATATGGTGTACTTCCTTTTTGCCGAAGCTTCAAGCTATATCTTTAATCGTTGAGGTAGATTTGAATCTGTAACGACCCGACCGCCCCTCCCATGGGCCCCTGTTCACTCACAAGCCCGTGGGCCCACCATGTCCGACGATCAGTGCATTACTCTAGGAGGCTCTAAAGTCATGTTTACTAACCCTGCAAATCACCACGCGATTTTTCCCCGTGTTTTGACCTCACTCACACGGTACTGGAAATGACTTCCCAGTAGGTCAACCATTTTGAAACTACTCCAGCTCAAGCATGCTTAACTCTGGAGTTCTCTCAAGGCTTGTGACCGAAAAGATAAGTGCACTTTGGTGATATATGTAGCCAAATCAATTCCTTTAAGCTTCTCCGCATATACCGCATATACCACATATGCCCTGAAACTGGGGTGTCACAATCACCCCCACTAACAGATCGCAACGTCCTTGTTGCGCATACCAAGATCATTACCCCGATAGTCTGACTCTTCACAAATGTCAGGGTTCTCTCTGATACCACTTGTAACGCCCCGACCGCCCCTCCCGTGGGCCCCTGTTCACTCACAAGACCGGAAGCCCACCATGTCCGACGATCGGTGTGTTAGTCTGGGAGGCTCTAAAGTCATGTTTACTCACTCTGCAAATCACCATGCGATTTTTCCCCGTGTTTTGACCTCACTCACACGCTACTGGAAATGACTTCCCAGTAGGTCACCCATCTTGAAGCTACTTCAGCTCAAGCACGCTTAACTCTGGAGTTCTCTCAAGACTTGTGACTGAAAAGATAAGTGCACTTTGGTGATATAGGTAGTCAAATCAATTTCTTTAAGCCTCTCCGCATATACCACATATGCCCTGAAAGTTGGGTGTCACAAAATCAGTATAGAAGATTCTTGTTTTAAGTTTAGGTGATTGAATTATTGTTGTTCATATTGTTAAGCTTAGGTGTTTTTTAGATTAAGTTGTTGCTTCTAGTGTTTAGTCCTATATTGTTGTATGTTTGTGTTGGTTCCTATTCTCATGTGAGAAAAAAAAGACTACATGCACATGAAACATATGAAGTGATTTTTAACTACTTTTGAATATATATATATGTTTGCGTAGCTATATTGAATATTTCTTATATACAAATTATGGTATTTTAGTGTACTATTTTCTTAAAATTAATTTTTTTACTTTGTACGTATCATAATGTCTAGTGTTATTTAAAACACAATACTATAGATTTTAATTTAATTACTTAGTTTTAAGTTCTCGTTATTTCATTTCAAGATATTATTTTTCTATGGCTTTTGCTCAGTAACGTGATAATACAAAACTATTAGTAGAGTAAAAAACTGAATTATTTGAAATTAAAAATACAAAGTATATTTGTAAAGTTTTAAAATGCATCTATTTTGTCACATATTGACATTGAAATTTAATGTTGTATGGTTTGAAGATATTAATTGCAGTATTGCATTTACATTTACGTAATAGTTTAGATTTTTTTTCTCGCTTCCTCATAATTTCTTTTAGTTACATTTAAATTTTATTTTTGGGTTGAAAATAAAATCAGAAACACTAATCAAGAACTACCCAATTTGCTTTCCATTTTTGGGGTTAAAAAAAATAATAAATCATATAATTTTGTGTGTAAATTTCAAACATTTCTTATTTTTTTTATTTCACTTTATGAACGTATAATTGAAATAGTTGTCTTTTTTATACCTAAATTTAATTTATTTTCACTTTGTATGATGTAATTGCAATAATTTCTTATTTTCTTATTTTCACTTTATGTATGTATGAACTTATATTTGGCTTTATGAATTTAGTTATAGTTCAAGTTCTTTGTTTAATTTTAAGGGTTAAAAATAGATTCATAAATCCTATTATTTTAAGTGTAAATTGCAATAATTTTTTTTTTTTTCACTTTATGTACGTATAATTGAAATAATTGTCCGAATTATACCTAAATTTAATCTATTTTCTCTTTATTTGATGTAGTTGCAATCATTTCTTATCCTCTTGTTTTTACTTATGTACATATGAACTTATATTTGGCTTGAATAATTTAGTTATAGATCAGTTTGTTTGTTTAATTTTAGGACTTATTTGATATTTTATAATATGTATTAAACTTGTTATTAGTTTTTGAGTGAACTATATTTATATAAGTTTTGAGGTTTCATGTTTAATTTAAAATATGAATAATGACATTTCAAATTCTTTTCTTAATGATATAAGCAAATGTATTGAATGTCACACTATAAATATTTAATTTAAAATATGAATAATGACTTTTCAAATTCTTTTCATAATGATATAAGCAAATGTATTGAATGTCAAACTATAAAAATTAAATAAAATATAATTTAATATACATATGGATGATGAGGTGGATGCATGAGAAGAGAGCAAAGCTAACTTTATATATATAGATATTATCAAATCGACTATGATTAATAGTGAAACACTTTAAACCATGCATTCATATTCCAATTTTCAGAACAATTGTGCATGATTTCAATTACGAACCGGATATTCTTAAAAACACAAATATCACAGTTTCAAGTTTACAGAAACATTTAATTTCCTAAATTCAAACATGTTTAACCAGTAACATAATTAATATAAATATCACATATATTTATTTTAAATCTACTAGACCAATTTCAATATTATACACATACGCTCTAATACCATTGTTGGAATTCGTACCAGTTTATAACACTTTATAAATTATTAATTATGAATTCAATTATCAGGATGCGTGTCAATACTTAAATTAAATCTAGATCTTAGAGTTTCGAATATACCTGGATATTCTGCAGCGGAAAGATGAATCAAACGATTTGAGGTTTTCTTAGCACTTCAAGTGTTGTGTCTCTACCGGTATCCACACGCACACAAACTGGATCGAGACGGGATGCTAGTACCGTTGAGATCTAATCTCAAACACTCGACGTTCGAGTTAAATATTGAATTTACTTGCGCAAGAAGAAACCAATTTCTTCCTTACAGTTTTGTCGTCTCGTCTCTGCTTTTATCAAGTAATAGAAAAACCCTAAAGTTAGTGTCATCCTTCATCAAAGCCACGAGACATATATATACACTTATGTAACCTTAATCCAATTAGGACTAATTAGCCCACGCTAATATCAAATGGGCTTTTTCCAATTCCAAATTGAATTGACCACAAACAATCATCACGTGTATATATATCTTATGTATATATTGTTTATTTTATATATCACATAAATAAAATAAAATCTTTAATCCAATATTAAATTTGGTCTAATCTATATTAGACCTTGGTATATTTTGATCCAGTTTGCTTAGGTGTGTTACCCTATAGGATCATATAATATTAGCAATAGGTTTCATAAACTTATAAATTATAAGCGGCTTCAAGCAAAACATTATAACCACCTAATATTATATGATTGTCAAACCTCGATATTACAACTTTAACTAAAGTAAATTACAAATGATTTCAGGACATTCCCAACAAACCATTCAACGGTTCGGGACATAACGAAATCACAGCAACCGTTCGATGTTTCGAAACAAATCCACAAAGAAAGTGATTTACGGAAACGAGCTACATTCTTGCGAATGAACCGTATTTCGTAAATCTTTTTGTGTCCCCGAAATGAGTCATGTTTCTCGCAAGCAAACCATAATAAAGTCACGGGTGAGCCGTTTATTCGATCGGGTGAGCCGTCAAATTCTACTAGCTAATCGCGACAGGTTCTCCGCAACAAAGTTACGGGTGAGCTGCCTTCATTTTGTTACTCCATGATCTCATTTCGTCATCACTACTCCATCGATACGCTCTTAACCGATCGTCGAGCCGATTCACCGTGAATCTGAACCGATCATCGAGCTGTGTTATCGCTTCTCCGATCCTTCCAAGAAAAGGGGAGTAGGTACGTATACTCATATACTCCCATCTTTTTAACGTATCATACTAACACCTTTATGGATCATTCAAAGTCCCACCTGAACAGACATAACTCTTATCACTCTCATTGTTGCTGGCCACAGTAACGAACTACTCCATCCTTCAAAGGATCTAAAATACTACATCCTAGCGGATTAAAAGCGCGCTATATAAAACAAGAGTTCATTACTGGAGCGGTGTTGTTCATGAGAACATATCCGTAAACCAAAATGTTCATCTCAAAAACCCAGCAAAGGAATCGCTTGTCCAAAATCGCTAAGTGTTCATTATCGGAGCTGGCTCGTTCATGATAACAATTCTGTTATTTGCTTGATGATGATCTCTTGAATGCACATTCGGGCACAAAACCATAATATGGGTGGACTTCAAGTTTACATGATCGAGACTTGTTATCTAAAGGACTCATTTGGCAACTTGGTAATGGTGACATCGATGTCTTTAAAAACTATTAGATCCCGACACATCCTCCACGACTAGCATCATCACCGGATTATAATGTTTCCAAAAAAGTGAGAGAATTGTGGACCAACAAACAATAGAATATTGATAAGATGCAAGACATTGAAGAGGGAGATAGGATTAAAATCTTTCTAAGTATATATCCCCAAACATTTACAATCGGACAAGTGTGTGGCATTACACTAAAGATGGCATTTATACAGTAAAATTTGGATATTGGCTCGCGTCTCAATCACGGAAACAAACCATTCCACCTCCCAAGGTTGCCCTGAAATCAAAACCAAACTACGGATGTTGCCCGTCGCTCCATAGATCAAAATATTTGTTTGGCGTGCTTTATGCCAAGCTCTTGGGACAACTTCACGTCTTTTTGATAAGACTATTTTTAACACTCGTTCCATTGACTAGAAGTCAACAACATATATTAGTCAACTTTACGTATCATTTCATTTCTCTTTAAAACTTCTTACATTGTTTGGTAAATTACAACGTTTTTAGACTATATACTACACTGCCTTGGGAAAGTCTTCACCATTGCCCGCTCCTCCATTGTTGCCATCCTCTGATCCACCTCTTTGGTCACATTTCCTGCCACTTTGGTAAGGGGTGAGTAGTGCATACTCAGAAAAATGGTCTTCTCCGTTCCAAGACTTAACATATCCTATTTACCCGTAACCATCATAACTTTCACATAGTACCCCAACACTATGCGTCCTGTCACTTCACAAGTGACTTTCACATTTATCCCTTCATTACTTTAATTTTAACCATCCGTCCTAAGCAACGCTTAGTCCGTAGCTTTTACCGAGTAACCAGGAACATTTCTGTCAACAGGTTAAACAACACATTTTTCCCATCAACAATCTCCACGAGATTATCGTCATTTGGCCCATCAGCGAAATATCACTTCACTTAGTCATTTAACAAGACACTCCGGTCAAGTTAGGTCTTCGTGCCATCTTTCACGCCAAGCACAAACAAGTCGAAACGCATGCCCATACATATGCTCATATGCAATCATATAATTCTGGTGGCCTTGTGAACCGATTATCCTAATATTTTAACATGCATTTTACTCTAGACTCATTCCTACGGTTCACAAGCAACATTTCTACTTTCGATTATCTTAATCTTTAATATCTCTACGTTCTCAAACAATAGTCGAAGCATTTCACACAATATATTTGCCCTGTATGGTCGGCCCCAGGTAAGCATGTATATCCCAATACGTTACCATGACAATATTTATGGCCATATGGTAGCCGTCTCTACATAAATACACACAGAAGAATATCCGTTAATTGTGGAAGACTTAGATATCAAATTGTACTCGATATCTGTTCTTCCTCTAACCCTAGGTCGTATAAGTCTTAGCTAGAGTTTGCGTGAACCTCTCGAGCGCTTCTCAAACTAATCTTACCATTAGATATATTGTTGGGTTAACTAAGAATCGATCGAGCAACAATTACATTTGCTTGGCCCAATCCTGTTTGGGTAGAAACTTGCCCTAATGGTACGTTTAACCTGACAAACAAGCGAACCAGCAAGTAATAATATTTATTTCGATCGAAATCTTTATTTTAGTCATACTTAATCATACAATGAGTCCCCAAAGGTAACCACAAAGTTACGTAGGTCAATTCTCATTCTACCTTGCGGTAGCATAGTTTCTATGTGGTGGAACCTATAAATAAGCATATCTCAACTTGATAATCCCGACTCGATCGTTTATCTTACCATAGCTCTATTTCCATGATTTAATGATGATCGATCGAGCCACTTACCAGTGACCGCAATCGGATGAACCACTTGGCTCATGGTAGCTCCCTAGGAAGGGTATAGCTACGCCCATACAAGATTCTATTCGGAAAAGACAATAAACCATCATTTCTCAACTTGCTAAACAATCCTTCCAATATGAATGTGAATTAAGATCCAACCATGAGATGCCCATACAACTCATAGCCATCCTTCAACTCAGCAAACAACGAGCACTCTTGCCTTAGCCTTAGCCTAGACAAGTTTTCCCGAGCATATGGTCAAAATCCCATGGCGTGTCCTCGGCGAATATATTTAATCCATAGCCAACGTGATCATATTTCAAGTCTGTGTCTAGACCATATACCATGAATACCTTCGAGTCCTTAGCTGAATCGCCATGATTCAACCAGATGCTTTGCCACTGTGCCTATGGCTAAGCTTAAGCTTATCCTTACGGGCCTTGTGCTATTTTTGGATTGAGGTCGTATTGATCTTTCATCAAGACCTTCTAATCCACGGACAACCGCTTTCTAGCTTAACATTGATACGATATCTGCGCCTACACTGTCCGTCTTGACCTTAGATAAGATGTATCGAGAAAACCCTGAGGCCATACCGATAACATCTCCAGATTTTTACTGAGACAACCCTAAGGCCATACCAGTACACTTCACGTACTGGACCATCGTATCGCGTACGTACGGATCACATCCGTCATCGTACCACGGATCTACGGACCCTTGTCCATTTCATCGTACCGCGTACGTACGGATCACATCTGTCATCATACCACATACATAATGGTTCGAGCCCTCGGCTGGTTCTCTCAACCACGCCGAGTTTCTCTTGACACATCTCTACTCTACCCTTAACTTATACTATTAAACTACTACATGAAAACTGTAATGTAGTAAAGAAAAAAAGAAATATACTAATTACAGATCACGCCTTACCTTGGCTTTGAACCGCTCTCCTAAGGACTTGGACGTTGAATTCGTTCTCAAGCTCCTCCTATTCTCTTGCTCCTAAGCGTTTATCTTTGGCTCTAGAGTGAGAATGATTTTTTGTGTGTAGAATAATGAGCTCTCCTTGCTCACTATATATACTACACTGAATGCCCTACGAGAATATTCACTTTTTTTTTTCTCCACCTCCTTTCTTCATGGGCCAAACCCGCTCCTCTCGTTCTTTTTTTCTCCTTAAGTCGGCGATTCCTCCTTCCTTTTCTAGGGTTTCTTTTTTCTTTTTAAGGACGGTCCGTTTACCTTTCGCGGGCCTTTAAATAGGCTTTTATCCCTAATTATCCATTTTGGCCTAATTCGCATTTTAATCAAACTGCCGATTTCCCCAATAAGTAACTAAATGAGCCTCATCCATGAACATGGGATGTTACAGTATTCCTATTGACCCTCTTTGCCAACGTTGTCTGCAAAATCATGAAACTCCAAACCATATTCTCTTCTCTTGCCCAAATGCTAAAAAAAATGGCACCATTTTCCAGGGAACCATTTTCAAGGAACCAAACCGGTGACATTCTCGGCGTCAATATCAAAACCCTTGACTCCTGCAAATTATTTTCGACTAATTCAATCTTTCAATTAGAATCTTGGTTTTGGTTGCTATGGGACCTTTGGAAAGCTCAAAACAATAATATGATCTTTAAAGGTGACAAATGGGAACCATGAGATATCATTTCTCGAGCTCATAACGAGGCGCTAGAATGGTTTGATGTAACCGTAATCCCACCACCACATGTGCAAAGAACCCGCCCAACTTGGTCTCCACCTCCCCTTGGATTAAGTGTAACTACGATGCAAGTTTTAATAATTATGATCACAAAGCTTGTTTGGTTGGATTGCTCGAGATCCACAGAGAGGATTTATTATGGCAACTTCCTCATTTCTATCACGTGCAAAGTCTTCCACCGTAGTGAAGGCTTTAGTTTGCTTCATGTGATGCAAACATTGTGGTTTAGAGGATATCGACAAAGCATTTTTGAAGGGGACGCTCAACAACTTATTAACCTCATACATAGCCGAACAAAGAACATAGCAATAGATAATCGAATCAGCGATATTCATTTTTTGGATAACTCGTTCAAATGTTATCTCAATATAAACACATTGGATTTTTTTAATTTTATTTGTTGTTGTATTTATAACCATCTTCCAATTTGTATACAACATTTCCTCTTTTGAGTTTGTAACAACTTTACAAGTTAATAAATAGACGTTAAAAAATATTAGATGGAAGAAATAATAATTAAAGAGTTGCAATGGGTAGGATCAAACTCATGTCATGAGGATAACAACACAATTTAATACCAAATTATCCAAATGCCACTAACTAATCATGTGCACAAACATAATTTTATAAAAGTTATGGGGTCAGCTGATCACGTTCGCACTAACCTAGCTCCGCCACTGCTAGAACTCATAATAACTGTGAACCGGTCCTGAAACCTAGTATTTCATATTGAAACCTAGTATTTCAGATTAGTATTCTAATCCGGTTTTTATGCCCATGACTACAATCATTAATAGGATTTTGTAATATTTTCTTTAATAAATTTTATTGCTCTTTGATTTATCCAAACTTTTGGAAACACCAATGTACATTCTCATTCTAAATGTCACCAACAATTTTCTAAGATTAATTTCTTGTCTCGTGGTCTTCCCATAATCTTTAAAAATTCAAGAATTGCTCTACATTCATCCAAAACATGCTTCATATTGCTCATGATATGATCCGACACATTTTGTCCAAATGCTACCGACGATTAAGAGGTTGAATTGATATATTTATGCATTTTTTATTAGTGACAATTATAAGTCCTAACCGTTGTAATTGCTGGTGGCTGGTGCATACAAATCAAAACTTTATTATAACTTACTCACAGTCACACGTGTGAACTGTCATAGTTATATTATCAATGAATCGGTTAAGGCAGTGGTTTGAGCATTAGCAAAGTCTCTACGTTTTAAATATTTCACTGATTTTCCAACTTCTAAATCTAGAAGAGTATGCATGAGTCACGAAAATTTCGAATTAATTTTCTTTATACTACGTAATGAAAACAAACTCTCGCGAACAATATGGTCCTTTAAATCGACGGTAGACCAAGTGGTAAAAAGAAACAAAAATTCTCGAATTTTACAATTTTTGGTTAACGATTCCGAAACGTATTTACATTGAGTCTTGGTGTGACATTTTAATTTAATAAATCAGTAATTACTGCACTAATTTTCGGTCTACATATAAAAATACAAAAATGTGATTTCCAGCCTAATATCTCCACGAGTCACGACGCTGAAATGATTTGCCTTTAATAGTCTTTACTTCTTCCTCACTACAGGTACCGACCGAAGAAAAACCCTTCAATCATTTTTTAACCAAATCTCTGTTCTGCTTTTTTGCTCTCTGTCTTCGATTTTCTCGGTTAAGGTCACGGTTAAGACCAGTATTCAGTTCCTTCACGAGCTTCATTCTGGAAACTTGGGACCGAACTCAGGTTTTCGTTTCTATCTATCTTTAGTTCGTTTGTTGGTTTCAAATGGTTTTAGATTGGATCTGAAGAAATAGAAGGTTTTGTGGTTTTGGGTTATGACCATTTGCTAGATTCATTTGTGGGTTAACTATATATATTTTTTTTCATTTTTTTGTGGGTTAACTGTTTTCTTGAGTTTAATGTTCTTTCTTGCTCATTTCTAGTTTTGGGTTTGGTAAATTTTGAACTTTTTTTGTTCCATTCGCATTGGATTTTTTCTCACCTAAGAATTTGTGGTTGGCTTTCAAGTTACTTCATTTTACTCGTTCTAGTTGAATTTACCTTTTCTATTCGGTGTTTGATTAGTTGACTTTGGTTGTTTATGAGTAGTGACTAGTGAGTATGAGAATCCAATCCAACAGTTGCAGTCAAATTATTGCAATGCAATATATGCAATTCCGAATTTTCATTTCATGTATTTGTATATTAATGTTCCTTACTAGGTACAAGACTGCTGCTAAGTTTCTTTTATTAGATCCTGTATTTAATTAGAATATTTTGCTTCCATTTCAGGGTTTAAGCAAGATTTTGCATACATACAAGCTGTTTTGGTGACAACTGACAAAGTCTGAGATGGGTTCTGGAAATTTTCTTAAATCGATAATTGGATCGAAGGGAGGGAAACAAAGAGGCGTCAAGAACGACAAGGTATGTTTCACATTGGTGTGATCATCAATGCATTGCTACTGCAGAAACAAATTTAGGCGACTAAATAAATTGTGTGTGACAGAATGCTTCCAAGAAGAAGGGTACTCATTCTTCATCACTAGTTATTCGTACTGAGGATTGGGCTGCAACTCGGATTCAGTCTGCTTTTAAAGCCTATAAGGTCCATTATTTGCATGATTTTGCATCTACATATGGTTGTTTTTGAGATCTTGTGTTGAAGGCTTAGTTTTGCACAGGCTAGAAAAATCTTACGCCGTCTAAAAGGAACCGCAAGAGCAAAGTTGTTAATTGAGAAACATTCCGTGGAAAAGCAAGTGGTGGTCACATTGAGGTATCTTCACTCATGGAGTAAAATACAGTCGCAGATTAAAGCTCGCCGAGTTTGCATGGTCACAGAAGGCCGACTGAAGCATAAGATATTAGAGAATCAGCAAAAGCTCGAGGCAATGCTTCACGATGTTGAGGCAAATTTTTTATGCAAAAAAATGAATGTTTTACAAGTCAGAGAGCATCGTGCTTCTAATAATATTTAGTTCCCTCAATTGCAGGTTGAATGGAATGGTGGCTCAGAGACAAAAGATGAAATTTTGGGGAGGATACATCACAGAGAAGAAGCGATAATCAAGCGAGAAAGAGCTTTGGCATATGCTTTCTCTCATCAGGTATATAGAAAGAGCTCTTTATTGTTTGCTTTCGATGTCTAAAAAAGGAGGAACTAATACAAGTTTTTAATCCATGGCCTGAACACAGTGGACGGTTGATGGTAAGACTCAGTGGCTGGGGAGTTACGAGCTGGGAAATACTAATTGGGGTTGGAGCTGGAAAGAGCGTTGGATTTCTGTTCGGCCTTGGGAAGTAAGACTTTCTATAACTCCTAAGAAACCGAAGAGCACAAAGGCGGAGAATAACTCGAATTCACTGGCAAAGAGAGTATCATTATCTGCTGTTTCAGCGAAAGCTCCGTTCCCTGGAGCTAGAAACGCAGTGAAACCACGGAGATTGTCTTTTCCTGGAGCGTGAACTTGGTCCGCCTGACACATACATGATTTATACAAGAAGAAGGACAATGTAAGGTTGGGGGTATATGTATTTGCTGTGTTTTTGTTCTGTAATGTAAATACAAGTATTGTTATGTAGGTGACTATGGTGATTTATTTAATACATGCAATCGTTTGTCTATCATAATGAATCCTACGCAGTGGAGAAAGTAAGGAAATGAATATGAGGACTACCTACCCTTACATGAATGAAACAAATTTGGAGTTTTATGTGGAATCGAACATTTTTATCGTGTGAAAGTCTCTATCTTTAAGCCGGTTCTCTCTATTACTCTTTCCCAAAAAGTACCACATTCTTATCCGTTGTCCTAAGATGTGGCTTTCCAAAAGACCCACATTTATTTTAGTTACCAAGAGGTTTTGGACCAAAATACGTATCCGAGACCATGACATAATATTAGCCCCATCCCAAGCGTACTCGATCTTGTACCTTATAGACTTTTCCTTGTCCAGAAGACATGCATTTCTCTACGATTCATAGGGGAAAAACATATGATCGAAGATAGAAACAAGCTAAAAAGTGCAAAAAAAAAAAAAAATCAAAATCAAAATGTTACTAAAAGAAAATAGAAATTTATTGGGTCTAATATCCTTTGATATATGTAATTTTCTTTCTATAATTTCAAATATATGATGCATTTATTGTGAAAACAATTTGATTTGAATACAACTTTATTTGGTTTAACAAAACAAAGACTTAAAAAGAAGAAATACCTAAGTGAATAGACTCTTCAACTAAAAGCTTAATGAGAAAAACCCCTCAAGTAAAGTAATTTTAATGAAAAAACCCTTCGTTATACAAAAATGTCAAAATACTAATCAACAATCATTACATCGATATAATGAAGTATGACTTGTTTAAAATATTATGTATATTGTATTTAAACATAAGATAATGCAATGTTTGTTTCAACATAACATTGCAAACACTATATAATCAATTGAAAATCCATGAATAAACCTCAACTAAGAGATTTTAATGAAAAACTTCTACCAGTATGTTCGTGAAACATGTATATAATATTGGGATGCGTCATGAATAAGAATTACAAGTTAAAACCTAATCATTCGAGGGAGAGCTTGTGTGGTCCTACTATTTTTATCTTACTGTGGTTTAAAAGTAACCTTGGAAACCATATACAATCAATCAATGTGTGCATATTATCAATTTAATAGTAGTTGTTTAATATTTTAACATTATTTTAGAAAGAGGGGTTTTTTTCACTAACAAAACTTTAATTGTGAGGTTTTTTTCATTAAGTTTTTAGTTGATGGGTTTATTCATTAAAATCTTTTCGTTAATAAAAATTCAGTTAAAGAGTTTAAAATGGATCAAACAATACTTGAAGAGTTTTTTTTTATCACAATCCATATATTTTTCTATAAAAAATTTATATTAATTTGGTTAATTCGGTTATGTTCGGAATCGGATTAAAAATTTTCATTCCATTCAGATTATTTTATAATTCTGTTCGGATTCAGAATTAGGATGTCGGTTCGGAATCGAGAATTTCGGCCCGGGTTGGGAAATTTGCCCACCCGGTGACGCCTTGGAGTTGTAATTGTTAGCCCTGGGCACGAAGCGGATATCTACGAAAATGCAGGTATGCGTGATCCGATTCGTTTTAAACGGATGTTTGACTTTTTGATCCGATCCAATCCGTTCCGTAAATTTTCGGATATCCGAAATTGTTTTTGGTATCTGCCGATATCTGTGAAAAATCAAATATCCGATTTTTTTTAAGATATCCGCGATTATCCCATCCAATCCGTTAATACTTTTTTTTTTTTTGTAATTTAATCATCATAAAAATTAAAAATTTAGTGAAAATAAATGGATTAACAAAAAAAAATCATACATGTTAATTTATATAAGTGACATATGTATTTATATTCGTTCCACGAGATTTCAACCTTATGCTTTTTGATATATATACCCATACATTGATTTTTCTTCTATAATCATATTTTCAAAGTTTTAATTCTACTGAAATATTATTTCAAAAAATTTAATATTTAATCCACCAAAAAAACTTAAATAAAAAATGAATATATTATTCAACAAAAGTAAAAGAAATCCTTTTAAGTTTTTTTTCAAAATATATGAGCATGTATAAGAATCTCTAAAAGTACATTTTAATGATAATTGATATATATTTAAATGCATTTAATATAAAAACATTATTCAACTAAAAAAACACTTTTAAGTCTTAAAGTTTTCATTGTTTATTTAAATCTTGATCAAACGGAATTGTGTGTTTATTTAAATTCATTCTCTCTTTCTCTAAAAAGCTTTTCTCCTCCTTCTCTTTAAAAAGTACAATAAAGCGTTGGTGTGGTGCCCGGCGGCCGGCATCTCGCCGGAGCCGTGGCTGTATATACTTTTCGTTTTTCTTCTTTATTCTGTAGATCTCTTTTGACCATTCTGATCTTTCATCAGATTTGGTTTTCCGTATAGCGGATCTTATTTCCGGTTTATCCAGATCTTTTGTTTTGACTTAAATCGGATTCTCTTCCGGTGTGACCGGATAATAAATTTACGGATTAAAGGTTTTTAATCCGGATTTGTGTTATGCTTCTTCTTTCTTGGTCGTTGATTTATCGTAATTTCTAAGTTGGTGTTGATTCAATTCTCTTTTCCTCCGTTATGGAATAAATTTTAAAGACCATAAATCTTTACTCGCCTTGAAGGCTATTTAGGAGTAAAGTGTCTCGATCAAGACCGGATTTTCCGTGTTGTTCGTTCGAGAATTCCCTATTTTTAAAATTAACGTCAAAGGAGTGTTTGAATCATATGCCAATAGTTGTCAATGGCAGGATGGAGAAGTTCCTCTGGTGATATCGAAGCTTTCAGAGTCGGAAGATGGAAATTCTCGACATTTTCGAGTTTTAAAAGCTTCGGTAATGATAAGAGAAAATAGGTCATGGTACAAAAATGTTGGGGAATTTTTTGGAAACTTCAATTGCAATTAATTGATGAATGATGATCAAGGCCGGCGTTGGAATCACTGTTTCGATTTGCATGGCTCATCGGGGAAGATGATTCTGAAGTTTCTAGAGATTCTCCTTTACTGGCCACGTCGCAAGATAATGGCGTGTAAAGATAAAGTTTATCATGTATTATGTTATTTGTTCTGCTCATCTATATTGTAAAATATGGCTTCATGTTGTACCAGAATTTAGCCCATTGGGCTGTTAAATGAAAAGGGTTGACGTTGAAAAAAAATCAAGTCTATGAAAACAATCAAATCCACATGACGAACATATTGAACTTTTATCAGCCCATGAAAAACTTATTAGCCGATGAAAAAGTTAAAACTTGAAAAGAGTATAATTAGTATATAAAATGTAATTAAGCAATTTTAGAATTATGTTAATGTTAACAATTAAACCCTAATCTAGAAGTATATGGATCAGATCGGTGTTTTTAAAAATACTATTTGTGATTTGTTTTGTTTTTTAAGAATCGCTTATTTTAGTATTTGCTTTGCTTTAAAATTTTACGAATATTCAAATTTTTCGTTTCAAATCAAACGAATTGCGAATCGAATAGGTTTTAACAGATTTTTTCCCCAAACTTTTGTAATAATTTAATAATTTATTTTGGTTCCAGAGACAAGTGTAATTCTCCGCAATTTCATGGTTACAAGGTGCCGCTTTCTTCCCCAATCGCCGAGGCGGAATTGATCTCTCTCGTTAGGGTTTGTGGAATCTCTATTCAAACTGTGGCTATCTTTTCCAAGGTTATCTGCGTCTTCCACCACTCGGGTTTGTACTTGCTCTTCCAATTTGGTATCCTCAATCATATAGATTTGTCATAATAAGAATGGTGAGATTAGACCTCTCGCTTGTTGATTAGACATCAAGGCCATATTCTTAGTTACCAATTCTTCTTTGTAGGCTATATAGTGAATTAGTGATTATGCTAAATGATTTTTCAACTTTTTTTCTTAGTTCTGTTACAAGTTTCTCGTGTTCTAGTATCAGAGCAGTAGCAATCTATCTGTTTCACTTTCAGTAGTACTGAGAGATGCAGCTATATTTTGCTTATGTGTGCTTCATTTTCAATGCAGGATCTGCTTAGAGTGACTCGTGTGGTATGAATATTATAATGCCTAGTCCTACACAAGTACAAGTCGTGTTTGATGCACTCTTTCAAATGTTTCTCAAGGTTCCTCTCGTTTTTTCATATCAAGGATGAAGAGAGAACCAAGGATCTGAGGAAAAAAAGGGATTATACTATATGGGGTTTAACCTCCAGCATCTTCATAAGAGCTGCTTTCATTAAACAAAGACCAAACTTTAAGTACCCCAGAATGGTAGGCGAACATCGTTTTGCTCAATTATGTTATCTTATTTGTCCATTTCCATTATAAGTTCAACAAACAGATTACAAGTCAATAACACTCTATGCAACTGGTTTTCTTTGCCAGTGAATGCAGAACCAGGCTACTAATTTATATGGATAGCGAATGACCGTTGGGGGTGACTCCATTTGGTCATGGCCCAGGTCAGTCTGTATTACTGACTTCTTGTTGATGTAATTTATTTGAAGTGCCTATTTTTGAAATTCTAATGACATTGTCTTTAGTGTAGTATGTTTGTTTCTCAACTTTGTTAACTTAGGAGTTATTCTTTCTTTCATTTCCTGCAGCATACTACTTTGCCGTGCTGAGTTGTGTCTGATATTATCTGGGTGGAAATCTCAATCTTATGACCAAAACGCAAAGGTATGTTACTGTGATCGTTTGTAAAATACTGATGGTCAATTTATAGGGATTTTGAAAGTGTGGCACCAGAGGACAGAATTTTCATTAACAAAATTTAGTTGGCAAACCACACATTCACTGTTATAAAAAGTCAATGGGGGCATTCCGAGAATCGAACTCGGGACCTCTCGCACCCAAAGCGAGAATCATACCACTAGACCAAATGCCCGGCTGTTGAAATATTTAGTTAAAAAAGAATGAAAGCTTGTGAAGTATTAGATCTAGCTCCATTAGTTGGCTTAGTGATCAAATATCTTAGTAATCTAAGCCACCGGATCTGGTGACAAGAATGCAATTTGGGTATTATAGTAATCTGATTGGATATTTTAGTAAATAATTTCCAATGTCTGAGATCTGAATTTAAGATGCCTTTTGATGTTTGGGGAGTGAAACATTCTCTTCAGTACAATTTGCTTAGGTTTTGTCTCTGTTGATTTGCTGTAGCTCGTTCTTTGAGTATCTTTCGGCATAGTCTTTTGCAGTAGTGAGTGGTATCTGATATTATCTGGTTGGAACATTTTAAGAAGAGCTTTCTTTGTGCATTTTTAGGGGCTGATTAATTGTTGAATTGACCATGATTTTTATAATTTTGGGAAAATTAAGCTTGCATGCCAAACATACACTGTCAAAAAAAGTCAATGGGGGCATTCCGAGAATCGAACTCGGGACCTCTCACACCCAAAGCGAGAATCATACCACTAGACCAAATGCCCAATTGTTAATGTAACCCATTTGAAGCAACTGATCTTGTAATTCAACTGCCGTTATCTTTTGTGTGTTTACCAAACTTTATTAACTTGGGTTATATAGTTTTTATGTTTCCTGCAGCTTTTTCTTGGAGAAACTGGCAACATCAGCATTGTCGTCTTGAGGGTATCTGATGTTAATTGGTTGGAATGGTTCAAGAATAGTTTGTTTTTGTGCAAATCTCACTCATCTGACCGGAAACTAAAGGTACGTGATGTGATACAATCAGTATAGAAAGGGATATTTTAGTAGTGCTGGAAATTCATATACCCTAATGATTAAAAAAATGGAGCTCCTTCAACTCCCCTTTTAAAAAGCCAATGGGGCATTCCGAGAATCGAACTCGGGACCTCTCGCACCCAAAGCGAGAATCATACCACTAGACCAAATGCCCTTTGTTGATGTTATTTAGTTCAAACAATAAAGGCAATGGTGTTTCCTTTGGATCCATTCCCTTAATTCACTATTTGATTGGCATGAAAAGCCACAAGTGAAATTAATAGAACTAGAGTCATTTTAGAATTGATTGGTTGTGGATGTGATATGCTCTTCACATTTCTGTATTAATGCGATGTGCAATGTTGTAGGTCGCTTGTTACTAAAGATTTAAAAAAGAATGGGGCATTCCGAGAATTGAACTCGGGACTTCTCGCACCCTAAGCGAGAATCATACCACTAGACCAAATGCCCTTGAGTTGTTTAGTTTAAAATGATTAAGAAAAACATGTGAAGTCGATATATGATCTAGTTCTCGTAAGGAAGTATTTTAGTATTATGAGCCAGTGGATCTTGTGGCAAGGATACAATTTGGATCTTGGTTTCCTAGTTGACTTTTTAACACTATCACTCTTGAAAGCCGTAATTAAATACTCTTGAGCCAGTGGATCATTTTCTAACGTAGAAACATGTTCCACATGTAGTGTCCTTATCAAGTTCAGAAAAAAGTTCATCTTGTAGTTATCATGCTTCACTGGTTGATATCATGCTACATTGTTGGTGACTTGATTATTAGTATTCTTACATGATTGTTTTGTTATTTATATTCCTGGATTCTGGGTTTAACTGGTTCCACTTCATAACCAACTCGTCATAGTATCCTTTTCTTTCTTTCCGAGAATCAAACGTAGGGCTTCTTGCAACCAAAGCGAGAGTCATACTAGTAGACCAAATACCCTGTTGTTGAGCAATTAGGTTCCTATGTAGAAAAGCATCTGATTCTGGTTTGCTATTATTGGCTAGGAGTCTATCATGAAGCTTTTATGTGAAATTAACAGATCTAGAAGTCTAGAATCAAATCTTACTGCCACTTCGAGCACATACTTTTGAAAGGTGTCACTGCTCATTTGGAGAATCTAACCCGTGGGCATTCTGTAGCTTGGCTCGTACTACTGGACCAAATATTCTGCTGTTGAACAAATTTAGTTCAAAACAGAAAAACATATTAAGTCAATTTTGGATTTATATTTTCGCTAAAAAGTAAAGTACTTGTGTGAAATGTATTTGGTCAACTTGTGGAAGCTCTCATTTTCACTGATCATGGTAGCCATTCCATTAGTTCAATTCATTTTGATCTTGTTTCTATGGCATTTTCACATGATATGCATGCCATACATTTTTACCAGACTTTCTGATCCATGAAAATATTCATGTAACTTAAAAAAATTGTCGTTGCTCGTATTCATAGGATCTCACTAGAGCACAAAAATTGCATGTTTTGTTTGCAAGTATCTTTTTGTTCATGCACCCTACCACTGAACCAACTGCTTGGCTGTTTATGTGACTCAAGCAACCACCTGCTCTGGAAATTCAGTTACCTCTTTTCTGTTGTGTTTTTGCTTGAATTTCACTAATTATTTGCTCACTTGTTTTCATTTCCTGCAGCATACCGCTTGTGTTATCTGGTTGGAATATAATCAAGATGAGCGTTTTTATGCAAATTTGTATTATCTGACCTCAAAGCCAAGGTATGTTTCAGTCATGTTTATAATTTACAGCTGGAGAAAATTTAGGAATTTTTTTAATCAATGGTTGTCTATGAAGTGATGGTTGAAAATCTGGCAATAAAAGACAGGAAAGTCTCAAATACAAACCAGTTGGCATTCAGAATATTCATTGTTAAAAAATTCAAAGGGGGCATTCCGAGAATCGAACTCGGGACCTCTCGCACCCAAAGCGAGAATCATACCACTAGACCAAATGCCCGGCAATTGGTGTAAGTATTTACTTTCAAGCATGACATTGTTTCTAATATTCTTGTTAGTTTTTATATGAAATGCATGCTAATCAATTCCTCATTATGATCTCTTAGATATCATACCACTAGACCAATTCTTGGTCAAAATACATATAGTTATTACTTTAATTGTCAGCCTGTATACATAGCGAATTCTTTCAAAAAGTCAATGGGGCATTCCGAGAATTGAACTCGGGACCTCTCGCACCCTAAGCGAGAATCATACCACTACACCAAATGCCCGGTTGCTTGTTTCAACTCTGTTAAAACGCTAAAAGGAATGCTGTGAAGATTTCATCATTTCTTGAAATTCCAATTCGAACTCTCAATTTATTATATCTGAAAGTTTGCGATTGCGGGTGATTGAGATATATAATTTCTGGTTAGTTCTAAGAATCTAAGCCAACACATATGATAATAAGGGTACAATTTGGATCTTGTTTATGTAGTTGATTTGATAAAATAGTCAAATCAT
>OY755202.1:22825875-22860813 GCA_963576765.1 Draba incana
AGTACTAGGATGGGTGACCTCTTGGGAAGTCCTCATGTTGTACCCCCCTTTTTTTATTTGTTTTCCGCATATTTTTTCTCTAGTATAACCTCGTATCCTCATAAAACTTTAATTTTTACTCACCTCACCACCAAAATCATTTCTTCAACATCTCTTTGCGTTCACAATTTTTCACGTTTACCGTGTGTTCACCGCACCAAAATCTTTCTATAACATAAACCTTATGAAATGATATATACAATTGCATGACATATGCTAACGGGTGCGATCATACCAGCACTAATGCACCGGATCCCATCAGAACTCCGCAGTTAAGCGTGCTTGGGCGAGAGTAGTACTAGGATGGGTGGCCTCCTGGGAAGTCCTCGTGTTGCACCCCCCTTTTTTTATTTTTTTCCGCATATTTTTTCTCTAGTATAACCTCGTATCGTCATAAAACTATAATTTTTACTCACCTCACCACCAAAATCATTTCTTCAACATCTCTTTGCGTTCACAATTTTTCACGTTTACCGTGTGTTCACCGCACCAAAATCTTTCTATAACATAAACCTTATGAAATGATATATACAATTGCATGACATATGCTAACGGGTGCGATCATACCAGCACTAATGCATCGGATCTCATCAGAACTCCGCAGTTAAGCGTGCTTGGGCGAGAGTAGTACTAGGATGGGTGACCCCCTGGGAAGTCCTCGTTTTGCACCCCCCTTTTTTTATTTTTTTTCCGCATATTTTTTCTCTAGTATAACCTCATATCCTCATAAAACTATAATTTTTACTCACCTCACCACCAAAATCATTTCTTCAACATCTCTTTGCGTTCACAATTTTTCACGTTTACCGTGTGTTCACCGCACCAAAATCTTTCTATAACATAAACCTTATGAAATGATATATACAATTGCATGACATATGCTAACGGTTGCGATCATACCAGCACTAATGCACCGGATCCCAATAGAACTCCGCAGTTAAGCGTGCTTGGGCGAGAGTAGTACTAGGATGGGTGACCTCCTAGGAAGTCCTCGTGTTGCACCCCCCTTTTTTATTTGTTTTCCGCATACTTTTTCTCTAGTGTAACCTCGTATCCTCATAAAACTATAATTTTTACTCACCTCACCACCAAAATCATTTCTTCAACATCTCTTTGCGTTCACAATTTTTCACGTTTACCGTGTGTTCACCGCACCAAAATCTTTCTATAACATAAACCTTATGAAATGATATATACAATTGCATGACATATGCTAACGGGTGCGATCATACCAGCACTAATGCACCTGATCCCATCAGAACTCCGCAGTTAAGCGTGCTTGGGCAAGAGTAGTACTAGGATGTGTGACCTCCTGGGAAGTCCTCGTGTTGCACCCCCCTTTTTTTTATTTTTTTCCGCATATTTTTTCTCTAGTATAACCTCGTATCCTCATAAAACTATAATTTTTACTCACCTCACCACCAAAATCATTTCTTCAACATCTCTTTGCGTTCACAATTTTTCACGTTTACCGTGTGTTCACCGTACCAAAATCTTTCTATAACATAAACCTTATGAAATGATATATACAATTGCATGACATATGCTAACGGGTGCGATCATACCAGCACTAATGCACCGGATCCCATCAGAACTCCGCAGTTAAGCGTGCTTGGGCGAGAGTAGTACTAGGATGGGTGGCCTCCTGGGAAGTCCTCGTGTTGCACCCCCATTTTTTTTATTTTTTTTCCGCATATTTTTTCTCTAGTATAACCTCGTATCCTCATAAAACTATAATTTTTACTCACCTCACCACCAAAATCATTTCTTCAACATCTCTTTGCGTTCACAATTTTTCACGTTTACCGTGTGTTCACCGCACCAAAATCTTTCTATAACATAAACCTTATGAAATGATATATACAATTGCATGACATATGCTAACGGGTGCGATCATACCAGCACTAATGCACCGGATCCCATCAGAACTCCGCAGCTAAGCGTGCTTGGGCGAGAGTAGTACTAGGATGGGTGACCTCCTGGGAAGTCCTCATGTTGTACCCCCCTTTTTTTATTTGTTTTCCGCATATTTTTTCTCTAGTATAACCTCGTATCCTCATAAAACTATAATTTTTACTCACCTCACCACCAAAATCATTTCTTCAACATCTCTTTGCGTTCACAATTTTTCACGTTTACCGTGTGTTCACCGCACCAAAATCTTTCTATAACATAAACCTTATGAAATGATATATACAATTGCATGACATATGCTAACGGGTGCGATCATACCAGCACTAATGCACCGGATCCCATCAGAACTCCGAAGTTAAGCGTGCTTGGACGAGAGTAGTACTAGGATGGGTGGCCTCCTGGGAAGTCCTCGTGTTGCACCCCCCTTTTTTTATTTTTTTTCCGCATATTTTTTCTCTAGTATAACCTCGTATCCTCATAAAACTATAATTTTTACTCACCTCACCACCAAAATCATTTCTTCAACATCTCTTTGCGTTCACAATTTTTCACGTTTACCGTGTGTTCACCGCACCAAAATCTTTCTATAACATAAACCTTATGAAATGATATATACAATTGCATGACATATACTAACGGGTGCGATCATACCAGCACTAATGCACCGGATCTCATCAGAACTCCGCAGTTAAGCGTGCTTGGGCGAGAGTAGTACTAGGATGGGTGACCCCCTGGGAAGTCCTCGTGTTGCACCCCCCTTTTTTTATTTTTTTTCCGCATATTTTTTCTCTAGTATAACCTCATATCCTCATAAAACTATAATTTTTACTCACCTCACCACCAAAATCATTTCTTCAACATCTCTTTGCGTTCACAATTTTTCACGTTTACCGTGTGTTCACCGCACCAAAATCTTTCTATAACATAAACCTTATGAAATGATATATACAATTGCATGACATATGCTAACGGTTACGATCATACCAGCACTAATGCACCGGATCCCATTAGAACTCCGCAGTTAAGCGTGCTTGGGCGAGAGTAGTACTAGGATGGGTGACCTCCTGGGAAGTCCTCGTGTTGCACCCCCCTTTTTTATTTGTTTTTTCCGCATACTTTTTCTCTAGTATAACCTCGTATCCTCATAAAACTATAATTTTTACTCACCTCACCACCAAAATCATTTCTTCAACATCTCTTTGCGTTCGCAATTTTTCACGTTTACCGTGTGTTCACCGCACCAAAATCTTTCTATAACATAAACCTTATGAAATGATATATACAATTGCATGACATATGCTAACGGGTGCGATCATACCAGCACTAATGCACCGGATCCCATCAGAACTCCGCAGTTAAGCGTGCTTGGGCGAGAGTAGTACTAGGATGGGTGACCTCCTGGGAAGTCCTCGTGTTGCACCCCCCTTTTTTTTATTTTTTTTCCGCATATTTTTTCTCTAGTATAACCTCGTATCCTCATAAAACTATAATTTTTACTCACCTCACCACCAAAATCATTTCTTCAACATCTCTTTGCGTTCACAATTTTTCACGTTTACCATGTGTTCACCGCACCAAAATCTTTCTATAACATAAACCTTATGAAATGATATATACAATTGCATGACATATGCTAACGGTTGCGATCATACCAGCACTAATGCACCGGATCCCAATAGAACTCCGCAGTTAAGCGTGCTTGGGCGAGAGTAGTACTAGGATGGGTGAACTCCTGGGAAGTCCTCGTGTTGCACCCCCCTTTTTTATTTGTTTTCCGCATACTTTTTCTCTAGTGTAACCTCGTATCCTCATAAAACTATAATTTTTACTCACCTCACCACCAAAATCATTTCTTCAACATCTCTTTCCGTTCACAATTTTTCACGTTTACCGTGTGTTCACCGCACCAAAATCTTTCTATAACATAAACCTTATGAAATGATATATACAATTGCATGACATATGCTAACGGGTGCGATCATACCAGCACTAATGCACCGGATCCCATCAGAACTCCGCAGTTAAGCGTGCTTGGGCGAGAGTAGTACTAGGATGGGTGACCTCCTGGGAAGTCCTCGTGTTGCACCCCCCTTTTTTTTATTTTTTTTCCGCATATTTTTTCTCTAGTATAACCTCGTATCCTCATAAAACTATAATTTTTACTCACCTCACCACCAAAATCATTTCTTCAACATCTCTTTGCGTTCACAATTTTTCACGTTTACCGTGTGTTCACCGTACCAAAATCTTTCTATAACATAAACCTTATGAAATGATATATACAATTGCATGACATATGCTAACGGGTGCGATCATACCAGCACTAACGCACCGGATCCTATCAGAACTCTGCAGTTAAGCGTGCTTGGGCGAGAGTAGTACTAGGATGGGTGATCTCGTGGGAAGTCCTCGTGTTGTACCCCACTTTTTTATTTGTTTTCCGCATATTTTTTCTCTAGTATAACCTCGTATCCTCATAAAACTATAATTTTTACTCACCTCACCACCAAAATCATTTCTTCAACATCACTTTGCGTTCATAATTTTTCACGTTTACCGTGTGTTCACCGCACCAAAATCTTTCTATAACATAAACCTTATGAAATGATATATACAATTGCATGACATATGCTAACGGGTGCGATCATACCAGCACTAACGCACCGGATCCCATCAGAACTCCGCAGTTAAGCGTGCTTGGGCGAGAGTAGTACTAGGATGGGTGACCTCCTGGGAAGTCCTCGTGTTGTACCCCACTTTTTTATTTGTTTTCCGCATATTTTTTCTCTAGTATAACCTCGTATCCTCATAAAACTATAATTTTTACTCACCTCACCACCAAAATCATTTCTTCAACATCTCTTTGCGTTCACAATTTTTCACGTTTACCGTGTGTTCACCGCACCAAAATCTTTCGATAACATAAACCTTATGAAATGATATATACAATTGCATGACATATGCTAACGGGTGCGATCATACCAGCACTAACGCACCGGATCCCATTAGAACTCTGCAGTTAAGCGTGCTTGGGCGAGAGTAGTACTAGGATGGGTGACCTCCTAAGTCCTCGTGTTGCACCCCCTTTTTTTTATTTTTTTTCCGCATATTTTTTCTCTAGTATAACCTCGTATCCTCATAAAACTATAATTTTTACTCACCTCACCACCAAAATCATTTCTTCAACATCTCTTTGCGTTCATAATTTTTCACGTTTACCGTGTGTTCACCGCACCAAAATCTTTCTATAACATAAACCTTATGAAATGATATATACAATTGCATGACATATGCTAACGGGTGCGATCATACCAGCACTAATGCACCGGATCCCATCAGAACTCCGCAGTCAAGCGTGCTTGGGCGAGAGTAGTACTAGGATGGGTGACCTCCTGGGAAGTCCTCGTGTTGCACCCCCCTTTTTTTATTTGTTTTCCGCATATTTTTTCTCTAGTATAACCTCGTATCCTCATAAAACTATAATTTTTACTCACCTCACCACCAAAATCATTTCTTCAACATCTCTTTGCGTTCACAATTTTTCACGTTTACCGTGTGTTCACCGCACCAAAATCTTTCTATAACATAAACCTTATGAAATGATATATACAATTGCATGACATATGCTAACGGGTGCGATCATACCAGCACTAATGCACCGGATCTCATCAGAACTCCGCAGTTAAGCGTGCTTGGGCGAGAGTAGTACTAGGATGGGTGACCCCCTGGGAAGTCCTCGTGTTGCACCCCCCTTTTTTTATTTTTTTTCCGCATATTTTTTCTCTAGTATAACCTCATATCCTCATAAAACTATAATTTTTACTCACCTCACCACCAAAATCATTTCTTCAACATCTCTTTGCGTTCACAATTTTTCACGTTTACTGTGTGTTCACCGCACCAAAATCTTTCTATAACATAAACCTTATGAAATGATATATACAATTGCATGACATATGCTAACGGTTACGATCATACCAGCACTAATGCACCGGATCCCATTAGAACTCCGCAGTTAAGCGTGCTTGGGCGAGAGTAGTACTAGGATGGGTGACCTCCTGGGAAGTCCTCGTGTTGCACCCCCCTTTTTTATTTGTTTTTTCCGCATACTTTTTCTCTAGTATAACCTCGTATCCTCATAAAACTATAATTTTTACTCACCTCACCACCAAAATCATTTCTTCAACATCTCTTTGCGTTCGCAATTTTTCACGTTTACCGTGTGTTCACCGCACCAAAATCTTTCTATAACATAAACCTTATGAAATGATATATACAATTGCATGACATATGCTAACGGGTGCGATCATACCAGCACTAATGCACCGGACCCCATCAGAACTCCGCAGTTAAGCGTGCTTGGGCGAGAGTAGTACTAGGATGGGTGACCTCCTGGGAAGTCCTCGTGTTGCACCCCCCTTTTTTTTATTTTTTTTCCGCATATTTTTTCTCTAGTATAACCTCGTATCCTCATAAAACTATAATTTTTACTCACCTCACCACCAAAATCATTTCTTCAACATCTCTTTGCGTTCACAATTTTTCACGTTTACCGTGTGTTCACCGTACCAAAATCTTTCTATAACATAAACCTTATGAAATGATATATACAATTGCATGACATATGCTAACGGGTGCGATCATACCAGCACTAACGCACCGGATCCTATCAGAACTCTGCAGTTAAGCGTGCTTGGGCGAGAGTAGTACTAGGATGGGTGATCTCCTGGGAAGTCCTCGTGTTGTACCCCACTTTTTTATTTGTTTTCCGCATATTTTTTCTCTAGTATAACCTCGTATCCTCATAAAACTATAATTTTTACTCACCTCACCACCAAAATCATTTCTTCAACATCTCTTTGCGTTCACAATTTTTCACGTTTACCGTGTGTTCACCGCACCAAAATCTTTCTATAACATAAACCTTATGAAATGATATATACAATTGCATGACATATGCTAACGGGTGCGATCATACCAGCACTAACGCACCGGATCCTATCAGAACTCTGCAGTTAAGCGTGCTTGGGCGAGAGTAGTACTAGGATGGGTGATCTCCTGGGAAGTCCTCGTGTTGTACCCCACTTTTTTATTTGTTTTCCGCATATTTTTTCTCTAGTATAACCTCGTATCCTCATAAAACTATAATTTTTACTCACCTCACCACCAAAATCATTTCTTCAACATCTCTTTGCGTTCACAATTTTTCACGTTTACCGTGTGTTCACCGCACCAAAATCTTTCTATAACATAAACCTTATGAAATGATATATACAATTGCATGACATATGCTAACGGGTGCGATCATACCAGCACTAATGCACCGGATCCCATCAGAACTCCGCAGTTAAGCGTGCTTGGGCGAGAGTAGTACTAGGATGGGTGATCTCCTGGGAAGTCCTCGTGTTGTACCCCACTTTTTTATTTGTTTTCCGCATATTTTTTCTCTAGTATAACCTCGTATCCTCATAAAACTATAATTTTTACTCACCTCACCACCAAAATCATTTCTTCAACATCTCTTTGCGTTCATAATTTTTCACGTTTACCGTGTGTTCACCGCACCAAAATCTTTCTATAACATAAACCTTATGAAATGATATATACAATTGCATGACATATGCTAACGGGTGCGATCATACCAGCACTAATGCACCGGATCCCATCAGAACTCCGCAGTCAAGCGTGCTTGGGCGAGAGTAGTACTAGGATGGGTGACCTCCTGGGAAGTCCTCGTGTTGCACCCCCCTTTTTTTATTTGTTTTCCGCATATTTTTTCTCTAGTATAACCTCGTATCCTCATAAAACTATAATTTTTACTCACCTCACCACCAAAATCATTTCTTCAACATCTCTTTGCGTTCACAATTTTTCACGTTTACCGTGTGTTCACCGCACCAAAATCTTTCTATAACATAAACCTTATGAAATGATATATACAATTGCATGACATATGCTAACGGTTGCGATCATACCAGCACTAATGCACCGGATCCCATCAGAACTCCGCAGTTAAGCGTGCTTGGGCGAGAGTAGTACTAGGATGGGTGACCTCCTGGGAAGTCCTCGTGTTGTACCCCCCTTTTTTTATTTGTTTTCCGCATATTTTTTCTCTAGTATAACCTCGTATCCTCATAAAACTATAATTTTTACTCACCTCACCACCAAAATCATTTCTTCAACATCTCTTTGCGTTCACAATTTTTCACGTTTACCGTGTGTTCACCGCACCAAAATCTTTCTATAACATAAACCTTATGAAATGATATATACAATTGCATGACATATGCTAACGGGTGCGATCATACCAGCACTAATGCACCGGATCCCATCAGAACTCCGCAGTTAAGCGTGCTTGGGCGAGAGTAGTACTAGGATGGGTGACCTCCTGGGAAGTCCTCGTGTTGCACCCCCCTTTTTTTATTTGTTTTCCGCATATTTTTTCTCTAGTATAACCTCGTATCCTCATAAAACTATAATTTTTACTCACCTCACCACCAAAATCATTTCTTCAACATCTCTTTGCGTTCACAATTTTTCACGTTTACCGTGTGTTCACCGCACCAAAATCTTTCTATAACATAAACCTTATGAAATGATATATACAATTGCATGACATATGCTAACGGTTACGATCATACCAGCACTAATGCACCGGATCCCATTAGAACTCCGCAGTTAAGCGTGCTTGGGCGAGAGTAGTACTAGGATGGGTGACCTCCTGGGAAGTCCTCGTGTTGCACCCCCCTTTTTTATTTGTTTTTTCCGCATACTTTTTCTCTAGTATACCCTCGTATCCTCATAAAACTATAATTTTTACTCACCTCACCACCAAAATCATTTCTTCAACATCTCTTTGCGTTCGCAATTTTTCACGTTTACCGTGTGTTCACCGCACCAAAATCTTTCTATAACATAAACCTTATGAAATGATATATACAATTGCATGACATATGCTAACGGGTGCGATCATACCAGCACTAATGCACCGGATCCCATCAGAACTCCGCAGTTAAGCGTGCTTGGGCGAGAGTAGTATTAGGATGGGTGACCTCCTGGGAAGTCCTCGTGTTGCACCCCCCTTTTTTTTATTTTTTTTCCGCATATTTTTTCTCTAGTATAACCTCGTATCCTCATAAAACTATAATTTTTACTCACCTCACCACCAAAATCATTTCTTCAACATCTCTTTGCGTTCACAATTTTTCACGTTTACCGTGTGTTCACCGTACCAAAATCTTTCTATAACATAAACCTTATGAAATGATATATACAATTGCATGACATATGCTAACGGGTGCGATCATACCAGCACTAACGCACCGGATCCTATCAGAACTCTGCAGTTAAGCGTGCTTGGGCGAGAGTAGTACTAGGATGGGTGATCTCCTGGGAAGTCCTCGTGTTGTACCCCACTTTTTTATTTGTTTTCCGCATATTTTTTCTCTAGTATAACCTCGTATCCTCATAAAACTATAATTTTTACTCACCTCACCACCAAAATCATTTCTTCAACATCACTTTGCGTTCATAATTTTTCACGTTTACCGTGTGTTCACCGCACCAAAATCTTTCTATAACATAAACCTTATGAAATGATATATACAATTGCATGACATATGCTAACGGGTGCGATCATACCAGCACTAACGCACCGGATCCCATCAGAACTCCGCAGTTAAGCGTGCTTTGGCGAGAGTAGTACTAGGATGGGTGACCTCCTGGGAAGTCCTCGTGTTGTACCCCACTTTTTTATTTGTTTTCCGCATATTTTTTCTCTAGTATAACCTCGTATCCTCATAAAACTATAATTTTTACTCACCTCACCACCAAAATCATTTCTTCAACATCTCTTTGCGTTCATAATTTTTCACGTTTACCGTGTGTTCACCGCACCAAAATCTTTCTATAACATAAACCTTATGAAATGATATATACAATTGCATGACATATGCTAACGGGTGCGATCATACCAGCACTAATGCACCGGATCCCATCAGAACTCCGCAGTCAAGCGTGCTTGGGCGAGAGTAGTACTAGGATGGGTGACCTCCTGGGAAGTCCTCGTGTTGCACCCCCCTTTTTTTATTTGTTTTCCGCATATTTTTTCTCTAGTATAACCTCGTATCCTCATAAAACTATAATTTTTACTCACCTCACCACCAAAATCATTTCTTCAACATCTCTTTGCGTTCACAATTTTTCACGTTTACCGTGTGTTCACCGCACCAAAATCTTTCTATAACATAAACCTTATGAAATGATATATACAATTGCATGACATATGCTAACGGTTGCGATCATACCAGCACTAATGCACTGGATCCCATCAGAACTCCGCAGTTAAGCGTGCTTGGGCGAGAGTAGTACTAGGATGGGTGACCTCCTGGGAAGTCCTCGTGTTGTACCCCCCTTTTTTTATTTGTTTTCCGCATATTTTTTCTCTAGTATAACCTCGTATCCTCATAAAACTATAATTTTTACTCACCTCACCACCAAAATCATTTCTTCAACATCACTTTGCGTTCATAATTTTTCACGTTTACCGTGTGTTCACCGCACCAAAATCTTTCTATAACATAAACCTTATGAAATGATATATACAATTGCATGACATATGCTAACGGGTGCGATCATACCAGCACTAACGCACCGGATCCCATCAGAACTCCGCAGTTAAGCGTGCTTGGGCGAGAGTAGTACTAGGATGGGTGACCTCCTGGGAAGTCCTCGTGTTGTACCCCACTTTTTTATTTGTTTTCCGCATATTTTTTCTCTAGTATAACCTCGTATCCTCATAAAACTATAATTTTTACTCACCTCACCACCAAAATCATTTCTTCAACATCTCTTTGCGTTCACAATTTTTCACGTTTACCGTGTGTTCACCGCACCAAAATCTTTCTATAACATAAACCTTATGAAATGATATATACAATTGCATGACATATGCTAACGGGTGCGATCATACCAGCACTAACGCACCGGATCCCATTAGAACTCTGCAGTTAAGCGTGCTTGGGCGAGAGTAGTACTAGGATGGGTGACCTCCTAAGTCCTCGTGTTGCACCCCCTTTTTTTTATTTTTTTTCCGCATATTTTTTCTCTAGTATAACCTCGTATCCTCATAAAACTATAATTTTTACTCACCTCACCACCAAAATCATTTCTTCAACATCTCTTTGCGTTCATAATTTTTCACGTTTACCGTGTGTTCACCGCACCAAAATCTTTCTATAACATAAACCTTATGAAATGATATATACAATTGCATGACATATGCTAACGGGTGCGATCATACCAGCACTAATGCACCGGATCCCATAAGAACTCCGCAGTCAAGCGTGCTTGGGCGAGAGTAGTACTAGGATGGGTGACCTCCTGGGAAGTCCTCGTGTTGCACCCCCCTTTTTTTATTTGTTTTCCGCATATTTTTTCTCTAGTATAACCTCGTATCCTCATAAAACTATAATTTTTACTCACCTCACCACCAAAATCATTTCTTCAACATCTCTTTGCGTTCACAATTTTTCACGTTTACCGTGTGTTCACCGCACCAAAATCTTTCTATAACATAAACCTTATGAAATGATATATACAATTGCATGACATATGCTAACGGTTGCGATCATACCAGCACTAATGCACCGGATCCCATCAGAACTCCGCAGTTAAGCGTGCTTGGGCGAGAGTAGTACTAGGATGGGTGACCTCCTGGGAAGTCCTCGTGTTGTACCCCCCTTTTTTTATTTGTTTTCCGCATATTTTTTCTCTAGTATAACCTCGTATCCTCATAAAACTATAATTTTTACTCACCTCACCACCAAAATCATTTCTTCAACATCTCTTTGCGTTCACAATTTTTCACGTTTACCGTGTGTTCACCGCACCAAAATCTTTCTATAACATAAACCTTATGAAATGATATATACAATTGCATGACATATGCTAACGGGTGCGATCATACCAGCACTAACGCACCGGATCCCATTAGAACTCTGCAGTTAAGCGTGCTTGGGCGAGAGTAGTACTAGGATGGGTGACCTCCTAAGTCCTCGTGTTGCACCCCCTTTTTTTTATTTTTTTTCCGCATATTTTTTCTCTAGTATAACCTCGTATCCTCATAAAACTATAATTTTTACTCACCTCACCACCAAAATCATTTCTTCAACATCTCTTTGCGTTCATAATTTTTCACGTTTACCGTGTGTTCACCGCACCAAAATCTTTCTATAACATAAACCTTATGAAATGATATATACAATTGCATGACATATGCTAACGGGTGCGATCATACCAGCACTAATGCACCGGATCCCATCAGAACTCCGCAGTCAAGCGTGCTTGGGCGAGAGTAGTACTAGGATGGGTGACCTCCTGGGAAGTCCTCGTGTTGCACCCCCCTTTTTTTATTTGTTTTCCGCATATTTTTTCTCTAGTATAACCTCGTATCCTCATAAAACTATAATTTTTACTCACCTCACCACCAAAATCATTTCTTCAACATCTCTTTGCGTTCACAATTTTTCACGTTTACCGTGTGTTCACCGCACCAAAATCTTTCTATAACATAAACCTTATGAAATGATATATACAATTGCATGACATATGCTAACGGTTGCGATCATACCAGCACTAATGCACCGGATCCCATCAGAACTCCGCAGTTAAGCGTGCTTGGGCGAGAGTAGTACTAGGATGGGTGACCTCCTGGGAAGTCCTCGTGTTGTACCCCCCTTTTTTTATTTGTTTTCCGCATATTTTTTCTCTAGTATAACCTCGTATCCTCATAAAACTATAATTTTTACTCACCTCACCACCAAAATCATTTCTTCAACATCTCTTTGCGTTCACAATTTTTCACGTTTACCGTGTGTTCACCGCACCAAAATCTTTCTATAACATAAACCTTATGAAATGATATATACAATTGCATGACATATGCTAACGGGTGCGATCATACCAGCACTAATGCACCGGATCTCATCAGAACTCCGCAGTTAAGCGTGCTTGGGCGAGAGTAGTACTAGGATGGGTGACCCCCTGGGAAGTCCTCGTGTTGCACCCCCCTTTTTTTATTTTTTTTCCGCATATTTTTTCTCTAGTATAACCTCATATCCTCATAAAACTATAATTTTTACTCACCTCACCACCAAAATCATTTCTTCAACATCTCTTTGCGTTCACAATTTTTCACGTTTACCGTGTGTTCACCGCACCAAAATCTTTCTATAACATAAACCTTATGAAATGATATATACAATTGCATGACATATGCTAACGGTTTGATCATACCAGCACTAATGCACCGGATCCCATTAGAACTCCGCAGTTAAGCGTGCTTGGGCGAGAGTAGTACTAGGATGGGTGACCTCCTGGGAAGTCCTCGTGTTGCACCCCACTTTTTTATTTGTTTTTTCCGCATACTTTTTCTCTAGTATAACCTCGTATCCTCATAAAACTATAATTTTTACTCACCTCACCACCAAAATCATTTCTTCAACATCTCTTTGCGTTCGCAATTTTTCACGTTTACCGTGTGTTCACCGCACCAAAATCTTTCTATAACATAAACCTTATGAAATGATATATACAATTGCATGACATATGCTAACGGGTGCGATCATACCAGCACTAATGCACCGGATCCCATCAGAACTCCGCAGTTAAGCGTGCTTGGGCGAGAGTAGTACTAGGATGGGTGACCTCCTGGGAAGTCCTCGTGTTGCACCCCCCTTTTTTTTATTTTTTTTCGGCATATTTTTTCTCTAGTATAACCTCGTATCCTCATAAAACTATAATTTTTACTCACCTCACCACCAAAATCATTTCTTCAACATCTCTTTGCGTTCACAATTTTTCACGTTTACCGTGTGTTCACCGTACCAAAATCTTTCTATAACATAAACCTTATGAAATGATATATACAATTGCATGACATATGCTAACGGGTGTGATCATACCAGCACTAACGCACCGGATCCCATCAGAACTCTGCAGTTAAGCGTGCTTGGGCGAGAGTAGTACTAGGATGGATGACCTCCTGGGAAGTCCTCTTGTTGCACCCCCCTTTTTTTTATTTTTTTTCCGCATATTTTTTCTCTAGTATAACCTCGTATCCCCATAAAACTATAATTTTTACTCACCTCACCACAAAAATCATTTCTTCAACATCTCTTTGCGTTCATAATTTTTCACGTTTACCGTTGTTCACCGCACCAAAATCTTTCTATAACATAAACCTTATGAAATGATATATACAATTGCATGACATATGCTAACGGGTGCGATCATACCAGCACTAATGCACCGGATCCCATCAGAACTCCGCAGTAAAGCGTGCTTGGGCGAGAGTAGTACTAGGATGGGTGACCTCCTGGGAAGTCCTCGTGTTGCACCCCCCTTTTTTTATTTGTTTTCCGCATACTTTTTTCTCTAGTATAACCTCGTATCCTCATAAAACTATAATTTTTACTCACCTCACCACCAAAATCATTTCTTCAACATCTCTTTGCGTTCACAATTTTTCACGTTTACCGTGTGTTCACCGCACCAAAATCTTTCTATAACATAAACCTAATGAAATGATATATACAATTGCATGACATATGCTAACGGGTGCGATCATACCAACACTAATGCACCGGATCCCATCAGAACTCCACAGTAAAGCGTGCTTGGGCGAGAGTAGTACTAGGATGGGTGACCTCCTGGGAAGTCCTCGTGTTGCACCCCCCTTTTTTTTATTTTTTTCCGCAAATTTTTTCTCTAGTTTAACCTCGTATCCTCATAAAACTATAATTTTTACTCACCTCACCACCAAAATCATTTCTTCAACTTCTCTTTGCGTTCATAATTTTTCACGTTTACCGTGTGTTCACCGCACCAAAATCTTTCTATAACATAAACCTTATGAAATGATATATACAATTGCATGATATATGCTAACGGGTGCGATCATACCAGCACTAATGCACCGGATCCCATCAGAACTCCGCAGTAAAGCGTGCTTGGGCAAGAGTAGTACTAGGATGGGTGACCTCCTGGGAAGTCCTCGTGTTGCACCCCCCTTTTTTTTATTTTTTTTCCGCATATTTTTTCTCTAGTATAACCTCGTATCCTCATAAAACTATAATTTTTACTCACCTCACCACCAAAATCATTTCTTCAAAATCTCTTTGCGTTCATAATTTTTCACGTTTACCGTGTGTTCACCGCACCAAAATCTTTCTATAACTTAAAACCTTATGAAATGATATATACAATTGCATGATATATGCTAACGGGTGCGATCATACCAGCACTAATGCACCGGATCCCATAAGAACTTCGCAGTTAAGCGTTCTTGGGCGAGAGTAGTACTAGGATGGGTGACCTCCTGGGAAGTCCTCGTGTTGCACCCCCCCTTTTTTATTTGTTTTCCGCATATTTTTTCTCTAGTATAACCTCGTATCCTCATAAAACTATAATTTTTACTCACCTCACCACCAAAATCATTTCTTCAACATCTCTTTGCGTTCACAATTTTTCACGTTTACCGTGTGTTCACCGCACCAAAATCTTTCTATAACATAAACCTTATGAAATGATATATACAATTGCATGACATATGCTAACGGGTGCGATCATACCAGCTCTTATGCACCGGATCCCATCAGAACTCCGCAGTTAAGCGTGCTTGGGCGAGAGTAGTACTAGGATGGGTGACCTCCTGGGAAGTCCTCGTGTTGCACCCCCCTTTTTTTTATTTTTTTTCCGCATATTTTTTCTCTAGTATAACCTCGTATCCTCATAAAACTATAATTTTTACTCACCTCACCACCAAAATCATTTCTTCAACATCTCTTTGCGTTCACAATTTTTCACGTTTACCGTGTGTTCACCGCACCAAAATCTTTCTATAACATAAACCTAATGAAATGATATATACAATTGCATGACATATGCTAACGGGTGCGATCATACCAACACTGATGCACCGGATCCCATCAGAACTCCGCAGTAAAGCGTGCTTGGGCGAGAGTAGTACTAGGATGGGTGACCTCCTGGGAAGTCCTCGTGTTGCACCCCCCTTTTTTTATTTTTTTTCCGCATATTTTTTCTCTAGTATAACCTCGTATCCTCATAAAACTATAATTTTTACTCACCTCACCACCAAAATCATTTCTTCAACATTTCTTTGCGTTCACAATTTTTCACGTTTACCGTGTGTTCACCGCACCAAAATCTTTCTATAACATAAACCTTATGAAATGATATATACAATTGCATGACATATGCTAACGGGTGCGATCATACCAGCACTAATGCACCGGATCCCATCAGAACTCCGCAGTAAAGCGTGCTTGGGCGAGAGTAGTACTAGGATGGGTGACCTCTTGGGAAGTCCTCGTGTTGCACCCCCCTTTTTTTTATTTTTTTCAGCATATTTTTTCTCTAGTATAACCTCGTATCCTCATAAAACTATAATTTTTACTCACCTCACCACCAAAATCATTTCTTCAACATCTCTTTGCGTTCACAATTTTTCACGTTTACCGTGTGTTCACCGCACCAAAATCTTTCTATAACATAAACCTTATGAAATGATATATACAATTGCATGACATATACTAACGGGTGCGATCATACCAGCACTAATGCACCGGATCCCATCAGAACTCCGCAGTTAAGCGTGCTTGGGCGAGAGTAGTACTAGGATGGGTGACCTCCTGGGAAGTCCTCGTGTTGCACCCCCCTTTTTTTATTTGTTTTCCGCATATTATTTCTCTAGTATAACCTCGTATCCTCATAAAACTATAATTTTTACTCACCTCACCACCAAAATCATTTCTTCAACATCTCTTTGCGTTCACAATTTTTCACGTTTACGTGTGTTCACCGCACCAAAATCTTTCTATAACATAAACCTTATGAAATGATATATACAATTGCATGACATATGCTAACGGGTGCGATCATACCAGCACTAATGCACCGGATCCCATCAGAACTCCGCAGTGAAGAGTGCTTGGGCGAGAGTAGTACTAGGATGGGTGACCTCCTGGGAAGTCCTCGTGTTGCACCCCCCTTTTTTATATTTTTTTTCCGCATATTTTTTCTCTAGTATAACCTCGTATCCTCATAAAACTATAATTTTTACTCACCTCACCACCAAAATCATTTCTTCAACATCTCTTTGCGTTCATAATTTTTCACGTTTACCGTGTGTTCACCGCACCAAAATCTTTCTATAACATAAACCTTATGAAATGATATATACAATTGCATGACATATGCTAACGGGTGCGATCATACCAGCACTAATGCACCGGATCCCATCAGAACTCCGCAGTTTAGCGTGCTTGGGCGAGAGTAGTACTAGGATGGGTGACCTCCTGGGAAGTCCTCGTGTTGCACCCCCCTTTTTTTATTTGTTTTCCGCATACTTTTTCTCTACTATAACCTCGTATCCTCATAAAACTATAATTTTTACTCACCTCACCACCAAAATCATTTCTTCAACATCTCTTTGCGTTCACAATTTTTCACGTTTACAGTGTGTTCACCGCACCAAAATCTTTCTATAACATAAACCTTATGAAATGATATATACAATTGCATGACATATGCTAACGGGTGCGATCATACCAGCACTAATGCACCGGATCCCATCAGAACTCCGCAGTAAAGCGTGCTTGGGCGAGAGTAGTACTAGGATGGGTGACCTCTTGGGAAGTCCTCGTGTTGCACCCCCCTTTTTTTATTTATTTTCCGTATATTTTTTCTCTAGTATAACCTCGTATCCTCATAAAACTATAATTTTTACTCACCTCACCACCAAAATCATTTCTTCAACATCTCTTTGCGTTCACAATTTTTCACGTTTACCGTGTGTTCACCGCACCAAAATCTTTCTATAACATAAACCTTATGAAATGATATATACAATTGCATGACATATGCTAACGGGTGCGATCATACCAGCACTAATGCACCGGATCCCATCAGAACTCCGCAGTTTAGCGTGCTTGGGCGAGAGTAGTACTAGGATGGGTGACCTCCTGGGAAGTCCTCGTGTTGCACCCCCCTTTTTTTATTTGTTTTCCGCATATTTTTTCTCTAGTATAACCTCGTATCCTCATAAAACTATAATTTTTACTCACCTCACCAGCAAAATCATTTCTTCAACATCTCTTTGAGTTCACAATTTTTCACGTTTACCGTGTGTTCACCGCACCAAAATCTTTCTATAACATAAACCTTATGAAATGATATATACAATTGCATGATATATGCTAACGGGTGCGATCATACCAGCACTAATGCACCGGATCCCATCAGAACTCCGCAGTAAAGCGTGCTTGGGCAAGAGTAGTACTAGGATGGGTGACCTCCTGGGAAGTCCTCGTGTTGCACCCCCCTTTTTTTATTTGTTTTCCGCATACTTTTTCTCTAGTATAACCTCGTATCCTCATAAAACTATAATTTTTACTCACCTCACCACCAAAATCATTTCTTCAACATCTCTTTGCGTTCACAATTTTTCACGTTTACCGTGTGTTCACCGCACCAAAATCTTTCTATAACATAAACCTTATGAAATGATATATACAATTGCATGACATATGCTAACGGGTGCGATCATACCAGCACTAATGCACCGGATCCCATCAGAACTCCGCAGTTTAGCGTGCTTGGGCGAGAGTAGTACTAGGATGGGTGACCTCCTGGGAAGTCCTCGTGTTGCACCCCCCTTTTTTTATTTGTTTTCCGCATATTTTTTCTCTAGTATAACCTCGTATCCTCATAAAACTATAATTTTTACTCACCTCACCACCAAAATCATTTCTTCAACATCTCTTTGCGTTCACAATTTTTCACGTTTACAGTGTGTTCACCGCACCAAAATCTTTCTATAACATAAACCTTATGAAATGATATATACAATTGCATGACATATGCTAACGGGTGCGATCATACCAGCACTAATGCACCGGATCCCATCAGAACTCTGCAGTAAAGCGTGCTTGGGCGAGAGTAGTACTAGGATGGGTGACCTCTTGGGAAGTCCTCGTGTTGCACCCCCCTTTTTTTATTTATTTTCCGTATATTTTTTCTCTAGTATAACCTCGTATCCTCATAAAACTATAATTTTTACTCACCTCACCACCAAAATCATTTCTTCAACATCTCTTTGCGTTCACAATTTTTCACGTTTACCGTGTGTTCACCGCACCAAAATCTTTCTATAACATAAACCTTATGAAATGATATATACAATTGCATGACATATGCTAACGGGTGCGATCATACCAGCACTAATGCACCGGATCCCATCAGAACTCCGCAGTTTAGCGTGCTTGGGCGAGAGTAGTACTAGGATGGGTGACCTCCTGGGAAGTCCTCGTGTTGCACCCCCCTTTTTTTATTTGTTTTCCGCATATTTTTTCTCTAGTATAACCTCGTATCCTCATAAAACTATAATTTTTACTCACCTCACCAGCAAAATCATTTCTTCAACATCTCTTTGAGTTCACAATTTTTCACGTTTACCGTGTGTTCACCGCACCAAAATCTTTCTATAACATAAACCTTATGAAATGATATATACAATTGCATGACATATGCTAACGGGTGCGATCATACCAGCACTAATGCACCGGATCCCATCAGAACTCCGCAGTAAAGCGTGCTTGGGCGAGAGTAGTACTAGGATGGGTGACCTCTTGGGAAGTCCTCGTGTTGCACGCCCCTTTTTTTTATTTTTTTCAGCATATTTTTTCTCTAGTATAACCTCGTATCCTCATAAAACTATAATTTTTACTCACCTCACCACCAAAATCATTTCTTCAACATCTCTTTGCGTTCACAATTTTTCACGTTTACCGTGTGTTCACCGCACCAAAATCTTTCTATAACATAAACCTTATGAAATGATATATACAATTGCATGACATATGCTAACGGGTGCGATCATACCAGCACTAATGCACCGGATCCCATCAGAACTCCGCAGTTAAGCATGCTTGGGCGAGAGTAGTACTAGGATGGGTGACCTCCTGGGAAGTCCTCGTGTTGCACCCCCCTTTTTTTATTTGTTTTCCGCATATTTTTTTTCTAGTATAACCTCGTATCCTCATAAAACTATAATTTTTACTCACCTCACCACCAAAATCATTTCTTCAACATCTCTTTGCGTTCACAATTTTTCACGGTTACCGTGTGTTCACCGCACCAAAATCTTTCTATAACATAAACATTATGAAATGATATATACAATTGCATGACATATGCTAACGGGTGCGATCATACCAGCACTAATGCATCGGATCCCATCAGAACTCCGCAGTAAAGCGTGCTTGGGCGAGAGTAGTACTAGGGTGGGTGACCTCCTGGGAAGTCCTCGTGTTGCACCCCCCTTTTTTTATATTTTTTTCCGCATATTTTTTCTCTAGTATAACCTCGTATCCTCATAAAACTATAATTTTTACTCACCTCACCACCAAAATCATTTCTTCAACATCTCTTTGCGTTCACAATTTTTCACGTTTACCGTGTGTTCACCGCACCAAAATCTTTCTATAACATAAACCTTATGAAATGATATATACAATTGCATGACATATGCTAACGGTTTGATCATACCAGCACTAATGCACCGGATCCCATTAGAACTCCGCAGTTAAGCGTGCTTGGGCGAGAGTAGTACTAGGATGGGTGACCTCCTGGGAAGTCCTCGTGTTGCACCCCACTTTTTTATTTGTTTTTTCCGCATACTTTTTCTCTAGTATAACCTCGTATCCTCATAAAACTATAATTTTTACTCACCTCACCACCAAAATCATTTCTTCAACATCTCTTTGCGTTCGCAATTTTTCACGTTTACCGTGTGTTCACCGCACCAAAATCTTTCTATAACATAAACCTTATGAAATGATATATACAATTGCATGACATATGCTAACGGGTGCGATCATACCAGCACTAATGCACCGGATCCCATCAGAACTCCGCAGTTAAGCGTGCTTGGGCGAGAGTAGTACTAGGATGGGTGACCTCCTGGGAAGTCCTCGTGTTGCACCCCCCTTTTTTTTATTTTTTTTCGGCATATTTTTTCTCTAGTATAACCTCGTATCCTCATAAAACTATAATTTTTACTCACCTCACCACCAAAATCATTTCTTCAACATCTCTTTGCGTTCACAATTTTTCACGTTTACCGTGTGTTCACCGTACCAAAATCTTTCTATAACATAAACCTTATGAAATGATATATACAATTGCATGACATATGCTAACGGGTGTGATCATACCAGCACTAACGCACCGGATCCCATCAGAACTCTGCAGTTAAGCGTGCTTGGGCGAGAGTAGTACTAGGATGGATGACCTCCTGGGAAGTCCTCTTGTTGCACCCCCCTTTTTTTTATTTTTTTTCCGCATATTTTTTCTCTAGTATAACCTCGTATCCCCATAAAACTATAATTTTTACTCACCTCACCACAAAAATCATTTCTTCAACATCTCTTTGCGTTCATAATTTTTCACGTTTACCGTTGTTCACCGCACCAAAATCTTTCTATAACATAAACCTTATGAAATGATATATACAATTGCATGACATATGCTAACGGGTGCGATCATACCAGCACTAATGCACCGGATCCCATCAGAACTCCGCAGTAAAGCGTGCTTGGGCGAGAGTAGTACTAGGATGGGTGACCTCCTGGGAAGTCCTCGTGTTGCACCCCCCTTTTTTTATTTGTTTTCCGCATACTTTTTTCTCTAGTATAACCTCGTATCCTCATAAAACTATAATTTTTACTCACCTCACCACCAAAATCATTTCTTCAACATCTCTTTGCGTTCACAATTTTTCACGTTTACCGTGTGTTCACCGCACCAAAATCTTTCTATAACATAAACCTAATGAAATGATATATACAATTGCATGACATATGCTAACGGGTGCGATCATACCAACACTAATGCACCGGATCCCATCAGAACTCCACAGTAAAGCGTGCTTGGGCGAGAGTAGTACTAGGATGGGTGACCTCCTGGGAAGTCCTCGTGTTGCACCCCCCTTTTTTTTATTTTTTTCCGCATATTTTTTCTCTAGTATAACCTCGTATCCTCATAAAACTATAATTTTTACTCACCTCACCACCAAAATCATTTCTTCAACATCTCTTTGCGTTCATAATTTTTCACGTTTACCGTGTGTTCACCGCACCAAAATCTTTCTATAACATAAACCTTATGAAATGATATATACAATTGCATGATATATGCTAACGGGTGCGATCATACCAGCACTAATGCACCGGATCCCATCAGAACTCCGCAGTAAAGCGTGCTTGGGCAAGAGTAGTACTAGGATGGGTGACCTCCTGGGAAGTCCTCGTGTTGCACCCCCCTTTTTTTTATTTTTTTTCCGCATATTTTTTCTCTAGTATAACCTCGTATCCTCATAAAACTATAATTTTTACTCACCTCACCACCAAAATCATTTCTTCAAAATCTCTTTGCGTTCATAATTTTTCACGTTTACCGTGTGTTCACCGCACCAAAATCTTTCTATAACATAAACCTTATGAAATGATATATACAATTGCATGACATATGCTAACGGGTGCGATCATACCAGCTCTTATGCACCGGATCCCATCAGAACTCCGCAGTTAAGCGTGCTTGGGCGAGAGTAGTACTAGGATGGGTGACCTCCTGGGAAGTCCTCGTGTTGCACCCCCCTTTTTTTTATTTTTTTTCCGCATATTTTTTCTCTAGTATAACCTCGTATCCTCATAAAACTATAATTTTTACTCACCTCACCACCAAAATCATTTCTTCAACATCTCTTTGCGTTCACAATTTTTCACGTTTACCGTGTGTTCACCGCACCAAAATCTTTCTATAACATAAACCTAATGAAATGATATATACAATTGCATGACATATGCTAACGGGTGCGATCATACCAACACTGATGCACCGGATCCCATCAGAACTCCGCAGTAAAGCGTGCTTGGGCGAGAGTAGTACTAGGATGGGTGACCTCCTGGGAAGTCCTCGTGTTGCACCCCCCTTTTTTTATTTTTTTTCCGCATATTTTTTCTCTAGTATAACCTCGTATCCTCATAAAACTATAATTTTTACTCACCTCACCACCAAAATCATTTCTTCAACATTTCTTTGCGTTCACAATTTTTCACGTTTACCGTGTATTCACCGCACCAAAATCTTTCTATAACATAAACCTTATGAAATGATATATACAATTGCATGACATATGCTAACGGGTGCGATCATACCAGCACTAATGCACCGGATCCCATCAGAACTCCGCAGTAAAGCGTGCTTGGGCGAGAGTAGTACTAGGATGGGTGACCTCTTGGGAAGTCCTCGTGTTGCACCCCCCTTTTTTTTATTTTTTTCAGCATATTTTTTCTCTAGTATAACCTCGTATCCTCATAAAACTATAATTTTTACTCACCTCACCACCAAAATCATTTCTTCAACATCTCTTTGCGTTCACAATTTTTCACGTTTACCGTGTGTTCACCGCACCAAAATCTTTCTATAACATAAACCTTATGAAATGATATATACAATTGCATGACATATACTAACGGGTGCGATCATACCAGCACTAATGCACCGGATCCCATCAGAACTCCGCAGTTAAGCGTGCTTGGGCGAGAGTAGTACTAGGATGGGTGACCTCCTGGGAAGTCCTCGTGTTGCACCCCCCTTTTTTTATTTGTTTTCCGCATATTATTTCTCTAGTATAACCTCGTATCCTCATAAAACTATAATTTTTACTCACCTCACCACCAAAATCATTTCTTCAACATCTCTTTGCGTTCACAATTTTTCACGTTTACGTGTGTTCACCGCACCAAAATCTTTCTATAACATAAACCTTATGAAATGATATATACAATTGCATGACATATGCTAACGGGTGCGATCATACCAGCACTAATGCACCGGATCCCATCAGAACTCCGCAGTGAAGAGTGCTTGGGCGAGAGTAGTACTAGGATGGGTGACCTCCTGGGAAGTCCTCGTGTTGCACCCCCCTTTTTTATATTTTTTTTCCGCATATTTTTTCTCTAGTATAACCTCGTATCCTCATAAAACTATAATTTTTACTCACCTCACCACCAAAATCATTTCTTCAACATCTCTTTGCGTTCATAATTTTTCACGTTTACCGTGTGTTCACCGCACCAAAATCTTTCTATAACATAAACCTTATGAAATGATATATACAATTGCATGACATATGCTAACGGGTGCGATCATACCAGCACTAATGCACCGGATCCCATCAGAACTCCGCAGTTTAGCGTGCTTGGGCGAGAGTAGTACTAGGATGGGTGACCTCCTGGGAAGTCCTCGTGTTGCACCCCCCTTTTTTTATTTTTTTTCCGCATATTTTTTCTCTAGTATAACCTCGTATCCTCATAAAACTATAATTTTTACTCACCTCACCAGCAAAATCATTTCTTCAACATCTCTTTGAGTTCACAATTTTTCACGTTTACCGTGTGTTCACCGCACCAAAATCTTTCTATAACATAAACCTTATGAAATGATATATACAATTGCATGACATATGCTAACGGGTGCGATCATACCAGCACTAATGCACCGGATCCCATCAGAACTCCGCAGTAAAGCGTGCTTGGGCGAGAGTAGTACTAGGATGGGTGACCTCTTGGGAAGTCCTCGTGTTGCACGCCCCTTTTTTTTATTTTTTTCAGCATATTTTTTCTCTAGTATAACCTCGTATCCTCATAAAACTATAATTTTTACTCACCTCACCACCAAAATCATTTCTTCAACATCTCTTTGCGTTCACAATTTTTCACGTTTACCGTGTGTTCACCGCACCAAAATCTTTCTATAACATAAACCTTATGAAATGATATATACAATTGCATGACATATGCTAACGGGTGCGATCATACCAGCACTAATGCACCGGATCCCATCAGAACTCCGCAGTTAAGCATGCTTGGGCGAGAGTAGTACTAGGATGGGTGACCTCCTGGGAAGTCCTCGTGTTGCACCCCCCTTTTTTTATTTGTTTTCCGCATATTTTTTTTCTAGTATAACCTCGTATCCTCATAAAACTATAATTTTTACTCACCTCACCACCAAAATCATTTCTTCAACATCTCTTTGCGTTCACAATTTTTCACGGTTACCGTGTGTTCACCGCACCAAAATCTTTCTATAACATAAACATTATGAAATGATATATACAATTGCATGACATATGCTAACGGGTGCGATCATACCAGCACTAATGCATCGGATCCCATCAGAACTCCGCAGTAAAGCGTGCTTGGGCGAGAGTAGTACTAGGGTGGGTGACCTCCTGGGAAGTCCTCGTGTTGCACCCCCCTTTTTTTATATTTTTTTCCGCATATTTTTTCTCTAGTATAACCTCGTATCCTCATAAAACTATAATTTTTACTCACCTCACCACCAAAATCATTTCTTCAACATCTCTTTGCGTTCACAATTTTTCACGTTTACCGTGTGTTCACCGCACCAAAATCTTTCTATAACATAAACCTTATGAAATGATATATACAATTGCATGACATATGCTAACGGTTTGATCATACCAGCACTAATGCACCGGATCCCATTAGAACTCCGCAGTTAAGCGTGCTTGGGCGAGAGTAGTACTAGGATGGGTGACCTCCTGGGAAGTCCTCGTGTTGCACCCCACTTTTTTATTTGTTTTTTCCGCATACTTTTTCTCTAGTATAACCTCGTATCCTCATAAAACTATAATTTTTACTCACCTCACCACCAAAATCATTTCTTCAACATCTCTTTGCGTTCGCAATTTTTCACGTTTACCGTGTGTTCACCGCACCAAAATCTTTCTATAACATAAACCTTATGAAATGATATATACAATTGCATGACATATGCTAACGGGTGCGATCATACCAGCACTAATGCACCGGATCCCATCAGAACTCCGCAGTTAAGCGTGCTTGGGCGAGAGTAGTACTAGGATGGGTGACCTCCTGGGAAGTCCTCGTGTTGCACCCCCCTTTTTTTTATTTTTTTTCGGCATATTTTTTCTCTAGTATAACCTCGTATCCTCATAAAACTATAATTTTTACTCACCTCACCACCAAAATCATTTCTTCAACATCTCTTTGCGTTCACAATTTTTCACGTTTACCGTGTGTTCACCGTACCAAAATCTTTCTATAACATAAACCTTATGAAATGATATATACAATTGCATGACATATGCTAACGGGTGTGATCATACCAGCACTAACGCACCGGATCCCATCAGAACTCTGCAGTTAAGCGTGCTTGGGCGAGAGTAGTACTAGGATGGATGACCTCCTGGGAAGTCCTCTTGTTGCACCCCCCTTTTTTTTATTTTTTTTCCGCATATTTTTTCTCTAGTATAACCTCGTATCCCCATAAAACTATAATTTTTACTCACCTCACCACAAAAATCATTTCTTCAACATCTCTTTGCGTTCATAATTTTTCACGTTTACCGTTGTTCACCGCACCAAAATCTTTCTATAACATAAACCTTATGAAATGATATATACAATTGCATGACATATGCTAACGGGTGCGATCATACCAGCACTAATGCACCGGATCCCATCAGAACTCCGCAGTAAAGCGTGCTTGGGCGAGAGTAGTACTAGGATGGGTGACCTCCTGGGAAGTCCTCGTGTTGCACCCCCCTTTTTTTATTTGTTTTCCGCATACTTTTTTCTCTAGTATAACCTCGTATCCTCATAAAACTATAATTTTTACTCACCTCACCACCAAAATCATTTCTTCAACATCTCTTTGCGTTCACAATTTTTCACGTTTACCGTGTGTTCACCGCACCAAAATCTTTCTATAACATAAACCTAATGAAATGATATATACAATTGCATGACATATGCTAACGGGTGCGATCATACCAACACTAATGCACCGGATCCCATCAGAACTCCACAGTAAAGCGTGCTTGGGCGAGAGTAGTACTAGGATGGGTGACCTCCTGGGAAGTCCTCGTGTTGCACCCCCCTTTTTTTTATTTTTTTCCGCATATTTTTTCTCTAGTATAACCTCGTATCCTCATAAAACTATAATTTTTACTCACCTCACCACCAAAATCATTTCTTCAACATCTCTTTGCGTTCATAATTTTTCACGTTTACCGTGTGTTCACCGCACCAAAATCTTTCTATAACATAAACCTTATGAAATGATATATACAATTGCATGATATATGCTAACGGGTGCGATCATACCAGCACTAATGCACCGGATCCCATCAGAACTCCGCAGTAAAGCGTGCTTGGGCAAGAGTAGTACTAGGATGGGTGACCTCCTGGGAAGTCCTCGTGTTGCACCCCCCTTTTTTTTATTTTTTTTCCGCATATTTTTTCTCTAGTATAACCTCGTATCCTCATAAAACTATAATTTTTACTCACCTCACCACCAAAATCATTTCTTCAAAATCTCTTTGCGTTCATAATTTTTCACGTTTACCGTGTGTTCACCGCACCAAAATCTTTCTATAACATAAACCTTATGAAATGATATATACAATTGCATGACATATGCTAACGGGTGCGATCATACCAGCTCTTATGCACCGGATCCCATCAGAACTCCGCAGTTAAGCGTGCTTGGGCGAGAGTAGTACTAGGATGGGTGACCTCCTGGGAAGTCCTCGTGTTGCACCCCCCTTTTTTTTATTTTTTTTCCGCATATTTTTTCTCTAGTATAACCTCGTATCCTCATAAAACTATAATTTTTACTCACCTCACCACCAAAATCATTTCTTCAACATCTCTTTGCGTTCACAATTTTTCACGTTTACCGTGTGTTCACCGCACCAAAATCTTTCTATAACATAAACCTAATGAAATGATATATACAATTGCATGACATATGCTAACGGGTGCGATCATACCAACACTGATGCACCGGATCCCATCAGAACTCCGCAGTAAAGCGTGCTTGGGCGAGAGTAGTACTAGGATGGGTGACCTCCTGGGAAGTCCTCGTGTTGCACCCCCCTTTTTTTATTTTTTTTCCGCATATTTTTTCTCTAGTATAACCTCGTATCCTCATAAAACTATAATTTTTACTCACCTCACCACCAAAATCATTTCTTCAACATTTCTTTGCGTTCACAATTTTTCACGTTTACCGTGTATTCACCGCACCAAAATCTTTCTATAACATAAACCTTATGAAATGATATATACAATTGCATGACATATGCTAACGGGTGCGATCATACCAGCACTAATGCACCGGATCCCATCAGAACTCCGCAGTAAAGCGTGCTTGGGCGAGAGTAGTACTAGGATGGGTGACCTCTTGGGAAGTCCTCGTGTTGCACCCCCCTTTTTTTTATTTTTTTCAGCATATTTTTTCTCTAGTATAACCTCGTATCCTCATAAAACTATAATTTTTACTCACCTCACCACCAAAATCATTTCTTCAACATCTCTTTGCGTTCACAATTTTTCACGTTTACCGTGTGTTCACCGCACCAAAATCTTTCTATAACATAAACCTTATGAAATGATATATACAATTGCATGACATATGCTAACGGGTGCGATCATACCAGCACTAATGCACCGGATCCCATCAGAACTCCGCAGTTAAGCATGCTTGGGCGAGAGTAGTACTAGGATGGGTGACCTCCTGGGAAGTCCTCGTGTTGCACCCCCCTTTTTTTATTTGTTTTCCGCATATTTTTTTTCTAGTATAACCTCGTATCCTCATAAAACTATAATTTTTACTCACCTCACCACCAAAATCATTTCTTCAACATCTCTTTGCGTTCACAATTTTTCACGGTTACCGTGTGTTCACCGCACCAAAATCTTTCTATAACATAAACATTATGAAATGATATATACAATTGCATGACATATGCTAACGGGTGCGATCATACCAGCACTAATGCATCGGATCCCATCAGAACTCCGCAGTAAAGCGTGCTTGGGCGAGAGTAGTACTAGGGTGGGTGACCTCCTGGGAAGTCCTCGTGTTGCACCCCCCTTTTTTTATATTTTTTTCCGCATATTTTTTCTCTAGTATAACCTCGTATCCTCATAAAACTATAATTTTTACTCACCTCACCACCAAAATCATTTCTTCAACATCTCTTTGCGTTCACAATTTTTCACGTTTACCGTGTGTTCACCGCACCAAAATCTTTCTATAACATAAACCTTATGAAATGATATATACAATTGCATGACATATGCTAACGGTTTGATCATACCAGCACTAATGCACCGGATCCCATTAGAACTCCGCAGTTAAGCGTGCTTGGGCGAGAGTAGTACTAGGATGGGTGACCTCCTGGGAAGTCCTCGTGTTGCACCCCACTTTTTTATTTGTTTTTTCCGCATACTTTTTCTCTAGTATAACCTCGTATCCTCATAAAACTATAATTTTTACTCACCTCACCACCAAAATCATTTCTTCAACATCTCTTTGCGTTCGCAATTTTTCACGTTTACCGTGTGTTCACCGCACCAAAATCTTTCTATAACATAAACCTTATGAAATGATATATACAATTGCATGACATATGCTAACGGGTGCGATCATACCAGCACTAATGCACCGGATCCCATCAGAACTCCGCAGTTAAGCGTGCTTGGGCGAGAGTAGTACTAGGATGGGTGACCTCCTGGGAAGTCCTCGTGTTGCACCCCCCTTTTTTTTATTTTTTTTCGGCATATTTTTTCTCTAGTATAACCTCGTATCCTCATAAAACTATAATTTTTACTCACCTCACCACCAAAATCATTTCTTCAACATCTCTTTGCGTTCACAATTTTTCACGTTTACCGTGTGTTCACCGTACCAAAATCTTTCTATAACATAAACCTTATGAAATGATATATACAATTGCATGACATATGCTAACGGGTGTGATCATACCAGCACTAACGCACCGGATCCCATCAGAACTCTGCAGTTAAGCGTGCTTGGGCGAGAGTAGTACTAGGATGGATGACCTCCTGGGAAGTCCTCTTGTTGCACCCCCCTTTTTTTTATTTTTTTTCCGCATATTTTTTCTCTAGTATAACCTCGTATCCCCATAAAACTATAATTTTTACTCACCTCACCACAAAAATCATTTCTTCAACATCTCTTTGCGTTCATAATTTTTCACGTTTACCGTTGTTCACCGCACCAAAATCTTTCTATAACATAAACCTTATGAAATGATATATACAATTGCATGACATATGCTAACGGGTGCGATCATACCAGCACTAATGCACCGGATCCCATCAGAACTCCGCAGTAAAGCGTGCTTGGGCGAGAGTAGTACTAGGATGGGTGACCTCCTGGGAAGTCCTCGTGTTGCACCCCCCTTTTTTTATTTGTTTTCCGCATACTTTTTTCTCTAGTATAACCTCGTATCCTCATAAAACTATAATTTTTACTCACCTCACCACCAAAATCATTTCTTCAACATCTCTTTGCGTTCACAATTTTTCACGTTTACCGTGTGTTCACCGCACCAAAATCTTTCTATAACATAAACCTAATGAAATGATATATACAATTGCATGACATATGCTAACGGGTGCGATCATACCAACACTAATGCACCGGATCCCATCAGAACTCCACAGTAAAGCGTGCTTGGGCGAGAGTAGTACTAGGATGGGTGACCTCCTGGGAAGTCCTCGTGTTGCACCCCCCTTTTTTTTATTTTTTTCCGCATATTTTTTCTCTAGTATAACCTCGTATCCTCATAAAACTATAATTTTTACTCACCTCACCACCAAAATCATTTCTTCAACATCTCTTTGCGTTCATAATTTTTCACGTTTACCGTGTGTTCACCGCACCAAAATCTTTCTATAACATAAACCTTATGAAATGATATATACAATTGCATGATATATGCTAACGGGTGCGATCATACCAGCACTAATGCACCGGATCCCATCAGAACTCCGCAGTAAAGCGTGCTTGGGCAAGAGTAGTACTAGGATGGGTGACCTCCTGGGAAGTCCTCGTGTTGCACCCCCCTTTTTTTTATTTTTTTTCCGCATATTTTTTCTCTAGTATAACCTCGTATCCTCATAAAACTATAATTTTTACTCACCTCACCACCAAAATCATTTCTTCAAAATCTCTTTGCGTTCATAATTTTTCACGTTTACCGTGTGTTCACCGCACCAAAATCTTTCTATAACATAAACCTTATGAAATGATATATACAATTGCATGACATATGCTAACGGGTGCGATCATACCAGCTCTTATGCACCGGATCCCATCAGAACTCCGCAGTTAAGCGTGCTTGGGCGAGAGTAGTACTAGGATGGGTGACCTCCTGGGAAGTCCTCGTGTTGCACCCCCCTTTTTTTTATTTTTTTTCCGCATATTTTTTCTCTAGTATAACCTCGTATCCTCATAAAACTATAATTTTTACTCACCTCACCACCAAAATCATTTCTTCAACATCTCTTTGCGTTCACAATTTTTCACGTTTACCGTGTGTTCACCGCACCAAAATCTTTCTATAACATAAACCTAATGAAATGATATATACAATTGCATGACATATGCTAACGGGTGCGATCATACCAACACTGATGCACCGGATCCCATCAGAACTCCGCAGTAAAGCGTGCTTGGGCGAGAGTAGTACTAGGATGGGTGACCTCCTGGGAAGTCCTCGTGTTGCACCCCCCTTTTTTTATTTTTTTTCCGCATATTTTTTCTCTAGTATAACCTCGTATCCTCATAAAACTATAATTTTTACTCACCTCACCACCAAAATCATTTCTTCAACATTTCTTTGCGTTCACAATTTTTCACGTTTACCGTGTATTCACCGCACCAAAATCTTTCTATAACATAAACCTTATGAAATGATATATACAATTGCATGACATATGCTAACGGGTGCGATCATACCAGCACTAATGCACCGGATCCCATCAGAACTCCGCAGTAAAGCGTGCTTGGGCGAGAGTAGTACTAGGATGGGTGACCTCTTGGGAAGTCCTCGAGTTGCACCCCCCTTTTTTTTATTTTTTTCAGCATATTTTTTCTCTAGTATAACCTCGTATCCTCATAAAACTATAATTTTTACTCACCTCACCACCAAAATCATTTCTTCAACATCTCTTTGCGTTCACAATTTTTCACGTTTACCGTGTGTTCACCGCACCAAAATCTTTCTATAACATAAACCTTATGAAATGATATATACAATTGCATGACATATACTAACGGGTGCGATCATACCAGCACTAATGCACCGGATCCCATCAGAACTCCGCAGTTAAGCGTGCTTGGGCGAGAGTAGTACTAGGATGGGTGACCTCCTGGGAAGTCCTCGTGTTGCACCCCCCTTTTTTTATTTGTTTTCCGCATATTATTTCTCTAGTATAACCTCGTATCCTCATAAAACTATAATTTTTACTCACCTCACCACCAAAATCATTTCTTCAACATCTCTTTGCGTTCACAATTTTTCACGTTTACGTGTGTTCACCGCACCAAAATCTTTCTATAACATAAACCTTATGAAATGATATATACAATTGCATGACATATGCTAACGGGTGCGATCATACCAGCACTAATGCACCGGATCCCATCAGAACTCCGCAGTGAAGAGTGCTTGGGCGAGAGTAGTACTAGGATGGGTGACCTCCTGGGAAGTCCTCGTGTTGCACCCCCCTTTTTTATATTTTTTTTCCGCATATTTTTTCTCTAGTATAACCTCGTATCCTCATAAAACTATAATTTTTACTCACCTCACCACCAAAATCATTTCTTCAACATCTCTTTGCGTTCATAATTTTTCACGTTTACCGTGTGTTCACCGCACCAAAATCTTTCTATAACATAAACCTTATGAAATGATATATACAATTGCATGACATATGCTAACGGGTGCGATCATACCAGCACTAATGCACCGGATCCCATCAGAACTCCGCAGTTTAGCGTGCTTGGGCGAGAGTAGTACTAGGATGGGTGACCTCCTGGGAAGTCCTCGTGTTGCACCCCCCTTTTTTTATTTGTTTTCCGCATACTTTTTCTCTAGTATAACCTCGTATCCTCATAAAACTATAATTTTTACTCACCTCACCACCAAAATCATTTCTTCAACATCTCTTTGCGTTCACAATTTTTCACGTTTACAGTGTGTTCACCGCACCAAAATCTTTCTATAACATAAACCTTATGAAATGATATATACAATTGCATGACATATGCTAACGGGTGCGATCATACCAGCACTAATGCACCGGATCCCATCAGAACTCCGCAGTAAAGCGTGCTTGGGCGAGAGTAGTACTAGGATGGGTGACCTCTTGGGAAGTCCTCGTGTTGCACCCCCCTTTTTTTATTTATTTTCCGTATATTTTTTCTCTAGTATAACCTCGTATCCTCATAAAACTATAATTTTTACTCACCTCACCACCAAAATCATTTCTTCAACATCTCTTTGCGTTCACAATTTTTCACGTTTACCGTGTGTTCACCGCACCAAAATCTTTCTATAACATAAACCTTATGAAATGATATATACAATTGCATGACATATGCTAACGGGTGCGATCATACCAGCACTAATGCACCGGATCCCATCAGAACTCCGCAGTTTAGCGTGCTTGGGCGAGAGTAGTACTAGGATGGGTGACCTCCTGGGAAGTCCTCGTGTTGCACCCCCCTTTTTTTATTTGTTTTCCGCATATTTTTTCTCTAGTATAACCTCGTATCCTCATAAAACTATAATTTTTACTCACCTCACCAGCAAAATCATTTCTTCAACATCTCTTTGAGTTCACAATTTTTCACGTTTACCGTGTGTTCACCGCACCAAAATCTTTCTATAACATAAACCTTATGAAATGATATATACAATTGCATGACATATGCTAACGGGTGCGATCATACCAGCACTAATGCACCGGATCCCATCAGAACTCCGCAGTAAAGCGTGCTTGGGCGAGAGTAGTACTAGGATGGGTGACCTCTTGGGAAGTCCTCGTGTTGCACGCCCCTTTTTTTTATTTTTTTCAGCATATTTTTTCTCTAGTATAACCTCGTATCCTCATAAAACTATAATTTTTACTCACCTCACCACCAAAATCATTTCTTCAACATCTCTTTGCGTTCACAATTTTTCACGTTTACCGTGTGTTCACCGCACCAAAATCTTTCTATAACATAAACCTTATGAAATGATATATACAATTGCATGACATATGCTAACGGGTGCGATCATACCAGCACTAATGCACCGGATCCCATCAGAACTCCGCAGTTAAGCATGCTTGGGCGAGAGTAGTACTAGGATGGGTGACCTCCTGGGAAGTCCTCGTGTTGCACCCCCCTTTTTTTATTTGTTTTCCGCATATTTTTTTTCTAGTATAACCTCGTATCCTCATAAAACTATAATTTTTACTCACCTCACCACCAAAATCATTTCTTCAACATCTCTTTGCGTTCACAATTTTTCACGGTTACCGTGTGTTCACCGCACCAAAATCTTTCTATAACATAAACATTATGAAATGATATATACAATTGCATGACATATGCTAACGGGTGCGATCATACCAGCACTAATGCATCGGATCCCATCAGAACTCCGCAGTAAAGCGTGCTTGGGCGAGAGTAGTACTAGGGTGGGTGACCTCCTGGGAAGTCCTCGTGTTGCACCCCCCTTTTTTTATATTTTTTTCCGCATATTTTTTCTCTAGTATAACCTCGTATCCTCATAAAACTATAATTTTTACTCACCTCACCACCAAAATCATTTCTTCAACATCTCTTTGCGTTCACAATTTTTCACGTTTACCGTGTGTTCACCGCACCAAAATCTTTCTATAACATAAACATTATGAAATGATATATACAATTGCATGATATATGTTAACGGGTGCGATCATACCAGCACTAATGCACCGGATCCCA